>BRDA01074257.1:0-19134 GCA_036984385.1 Crenuchus spilurus | reverse complement strand
GTGTGTTAGTGTGTGTACGTGTGTGTATGTGTGTGTGTGTGTGTGTGTGTGTGTGTGTGTGTGTGTGTGTGTGTGTGTGTGTGTGAAGCTGGCGAATCAAAGCAAACATAAACAGTTTTCATTACCAGGGACTAACAGTACAGCTGTAGACACATAAAGATGGTCTCACAGCTGAAATCAGTGGAGTAAGAACAGATAGACTGGGATGTGTGACTGCCTGTGTGTGTTGTGTAGATACTTTGAGTTTGTCTTATTTTAAGACTGTAGTTCATCGTTGTTTTCAGTCGTGTCCTACTGAGGATAACAGGCTGTTAAAGCTGTAGCTTCAGGCAGAGACTACTAAACTTTTATGGCTTTATAACGGTTGTTGTATTTGCATAGTGTGTCCGTGTGTCACCCTGGCCTGATCCACTGGAGACACAACCCAGCCTCCTGCCCCCCCCCCCCAGACCTGCAGACAAAACCCTGCTCCACCACATCACACAGCCTGCAG
Organism: Crenuchus spilurus; assembly: GCA_036984385.1. NCBI lineage: Eukaryota > Metazoa > Chordata > Actinopteri > Characiformes > Crenuchidae > Crenuchus > Crenuchus spilurus. The sequence continues at coordinate 18,641 of BRDA01074257.1, read as the reverse complement.
GCTCAGACTGTGACTCAGCATGTCTCTGGATTCCTCATTCACTGCCATTTAAACTCAGTTTAAACTTATTTCTGTAACATTTCTTGCTGTTAGCTATCAGTCCTTCATGAGCTGACTGCTGATAAATGAGTAGATTTGTCTTCTGAGGTGAGCGAGATCACCCTGGAGTAAGATGACAGTATTTTTGTTCATCAGCCAGAATTAATGCAGCTTTTTCTTCACTGTCCCTTGTCTCAGCCTAGGCCATCACATTAGCACGCCAGCTAGTTGGCATTTAGTAGTGATATCAGATAAAAGCTGTTGATTTGAGCTCTGAGACGAATGGAATAAAGTTACATCATGTTTTACATCAACTAGAGTCAATGGAGGTTTAATTCTCGGTCCCTGGATTCAATCTAAGCAACGGCCTTCAAGCATTGAGTTTCTGAGTATTATGTAGTCTTTTATTTTATGATATAGTCTGAATGACAGTGATCTGGCTCAGTACTATGATGTAATGTTTGCATATGTGCTTGTCAAACTGTTCTTTCTTATCCATTAAAATATAGTAGAACATCTTAAATCAACATATCTTACACAGACCTTTTATAGACCAATTATAGGCACCTTGTCTACTTGTCCCTGTACAGTCTGTGTATACAGTTTACTCCAGATAATTTACTGGTTACTGTGTATACTGTGTATTGTCTGTAAATTATATGTCTAGAACATCTATATTGTATATAATACTAGAGAGACACCAGAAACAAATTCATTGGCTAGTAAATCTGATTCTGATCTAGTCTTAAGGTCAGGACCTAATCCAGTTCCTGTACAACCACATTTAAAAATAGACAAAACGTAAAAAAATGTGAGTATTGTCAAAACGTTCATTGTTTTTTAGAATTTAATTGAAAAAGATGAGCTGTCATATGTTCAATTCATTACACATAATGACATACAGTATCAGTCAAACGTTTGGAAAGTTTAAATATTTTTCCTACATTGTAAATTAACACGGAAGTCATCTAGACTATGAAGGAACACATAATGAATCATGTAGTAAACCTAAAAGTGTTAAACAAACCAAAACATGTTTTAGATTTTACTTCAAAGTAGACACACAACTGATGTCTCAAACACATTAAGAGGCAAGAAATGTACCGGTAAGTCATGAACTCTTGACAAGACACAGCTGGTAACTGAAAGCCATTCCAGGTGACTACCTCATAAAGCTGACTGAGAAAATGCCAAGAAAGCTGCATCTAAACAAGAGGTGCCTACTGTGAAGAATGTAAAATATAAACATATTCTGGTTTGTTTAACACTGTTTTATTTACTAAATAATTACAGATGTGTTTCTTCATAGTTTGGATGACTTTAGTATTAATTTTCAATGCAGAACATTTTTAAATCCATGTCCGGAAGGTGTTTTGACTGGAACTGTATTTCAAGCTTTTTTAAACTGTTGATCAATTTGGCTTACAGCTCAGAAAAATAAAAAATAAAAAATAAAAATTTTTAGTCATTTTTTATTCAAACAGTATCAACATTTAAACAATAAAAGGCTTGAAAAGTGTTGCTTTTCATACAAATAATACATACAGTATATGACAGTACACCTACCGGTACTTGAAATATAATTATGAACACATATGATACGCTAATTTTTAGCTCTATAATGATATATATTGTATACATCACTATCAGTTACTGTGTGGTTTGTAGCAATAATGAAATCATATTTATTTATTTATTTGTAATGTTTAAGATTTGTAATTGAGTTGATAGCCCCTTTAAGTAAGCTGCTAGTTAGATAGTTAATTTACATTACATTTATTTGGCTGTACTGACATGTTACAGGGGCATAATGTGCTTGACCTGACCAGGATCCAAACTCAAAAAAAGGTCCTTAATACAGCACAATATCACCGTTTCTAATTTCAGTCCTTGTGATCTCAGGAGTTCAATATTTTAAATGATCCAGATATAATATATGTACAGACGTTTGTGGACACCCCTTCTAATGAATACATTTACCTACTGGGTGGGATAGAGGGTAGCGCCCAGCATTGAGCTGTGGCGCAGTGGAGCTGTGTTCTCTGCTCCATCCAATACTTCTAGGATGAGTTCTATTCATTCCGGTCTGATGAACAAAAAAGAGTGGAGATTTTAAGAGGAGTGCTCACCATAGGATCAGAAAGTAAATACATCTGAGAGAAGAGGGCAGAGAAGAAGACACAAGCTCATTTACGCATTCCGAGGTTGGCATTGGCAGTTATGCAAAATAAAGACCTGCAATGTATACTTTTACTGGCTGGTAGGCGTCAGCCTCTGAAACGCAATTCACTGAGATTACTTTTCTTGACAGCTGCTAGGCAGCAGCCTCCGAAACACTCTCCGGAGATCCATTCATGCAGCGAGTGGTAAAAATCAATGGCAAGTTATTCAGGCTTACAGGTATGACTAACATCCATAGAGTGACCTTTCTTTGCTACGCATGGACCTATGCGCCAGTCAATGGGTTTTTTGTCCTGGGTCTAAACACATGCTCACTGAGCAGTCAGCCTGCAAAATAAGAGCTCCCAGCAGTTATTGACAACATGGCGACTTAAATGTTACCTGATGGGCCAGAATCGATGTGGTGGTCTGATTTTTGTTGCGGTGGAAAATTGAGGTCGGACATGAGCTCCCTTTGTTTGAGGTGTAGAGACTGTGCACAGCCTTGAAAATGAACTTTCTAAGCAAAAGTTAACTTGGCCGAATCTTTGGAGGCAATTACAGGACAAAAGGCCAGTAGTGGCAATGTGATGAACTGCATTGTGATGTGCTTTCCTGAGTATATCAGATCAACTTCATGTCTCATAAGAAAGACAGATTATACAGATCAATTAGACAGTTACCACACAACCAGTGTAACTACACAGCAACAAGTAGCTGACTGCTTGCTGGCTCATTGACCCAGGCAGAACCCCAGCAAACAAGTACCAGAATCTATCTTCTCAGTCACTAATCCTCAACTGGTATGTGCAGAATTGCCATCTTGTCATCATATGAATGGCAGCTGTCTGATTCGCTCTCACAGACATGTGTCTGCTTATTTAAGCTCCTCTCACATAATATATTTCAATTCATGCTATATATATTTGAAAAGTAGACTCTTTAAGGGTTCCAGGGTATGTTTTGTTTTGTATCTAGGATTAAATCTCGCAGTAATATGTGTTTTTGCTGAATTTCGTTAATATGCCACCGACTCCAGAGGGTTACTTTTTCTTAGCCGCCTTAATTAGTGCCTGCAAACCTCAGAAAAACAAGTTATGATATCACATATCATGAGATGTCAAGTATTGTGATGCTATATTTTATAAAAGATGCTAAGCTATTATTATTCATTCATTTCCTGGTCTGATGCCAGATTGTCATGTCAATAAAAGCTTGAATTAAAGCATGATTTTTGATAGTTTATGGCCAAAAGCCCCTTGAGGAAGAGCTTCTAAGGCAACGTAACTCCAGTGACAACTCAGAAAGACTCACAAGCTAAGTGACCTTTGGAGGATGCAGTAGCGCTAAGCTACAAGTTAGCATAACAATGATAAAGCTTCTAGTCTGAACTATTTAGCAATTCTGAGCTAGCCATGCAAGGAAATAACTAAGGTCACAATGTTCATCAAACACACACACACACACACACACACACACACACACACAAATATATGCACATACACAGGCTTACACTAGCTAGACAGCACTTGTGTACAAAAAACAAAGTGGTGAGGATGAAAGTCAGTGCTAATACAGACACACAGCTCCGTCAAGGGATAATATTTTTTAAAAAGTAATGTTTTTGTTGAATAATCTGACAGCATTGTCTGTGAAAACTCTCAGACGGCCCGGCAAAATACAATGACAGCCTGTGACAACTGACAAAACACACCCTGAGTATGACAAACCTTTCTCCATAGCACCAACTGCTGTTAGCTTTATGACAAGAGTTGTTGGTGTGGCATTTCTAAAGTCAAGCTGACATTGTCAAATAACATGTTGTGACAAAATATTGAGCATCCATGGGTTTGTAAACCACTTAAGTATTTCGTGCGTAGGTTCTTGACAACAACAGGCCCCCTTCATGTAAGATCTTTTTTGCAGGCATTTCTACTAAGCAGTTCAAGACTCCTCTTTCTGCCTCCAGTCAAAGACAACAGACTGTGATAAGTCTACGACTGTCTTTGTACACACAACTCTTTCTTTATAGAATGAAGATCTTTCATGTTCACTGAAGACTTTTGTAGATCTGGCATTGGCAATTGTTCTGCCACAGGATGATAATTCACTGTCAAGACATGATCTGGTCAAGAAATCTCAATACAACACATTAAAGCCAGAACTCTCTGACCTACTGTACTGCATAGTTCAAATAACGTTTCTCAATGCACAGATAAGGAAGGGATTGATTATGTTTTCCAGGGGCAAGGAATACTTGTTCCCAAGCCAGCCATCAAGAACCACTGGAGTAGAAATTAAAACCTGTGACTGTATTTGCTACATCAGGAGGACCATTAGAAATTTGATTGGATCATCTCCTGATGTCCACCACCTTCTCAGCATCCATCTCATTTTTTGAACTTGCCCAGAACTTGTTTTTTGTGTATGGTGACCTCTAGTGGAACAAATTTGTAAGACGAATGTACATAAAGTCCTTTTAGTCTCGCGCAGCCTGAAATAAATTATTTTTGGGATAAGTCTAAATAAAAGTCTACATTTGTTGTGTGCAGCAGTAAACTGTAATTATATGTTACTATATTACAAATCATATGTTATTCTCATTTTCTGCACTTTGAAGGGCACCGGTTTACATTATGTCAAGTAGTTGCTGCACAAAAACTCAGTATAAAAAAATACAGTGCACTGTTAAGATGTTAAGAGTAATTTTACAGTGGAGCCCAAAGTGGCTCAGCGGACTAAGCCGCTGTCACTATGATTTGAGGATCGCAAGTTAGAATCCTGGTCATGCTCCTTGCCATCGGCAGCCGGGGCCTGAGAGAGCAAAAATTGGCCATTTACTAAACATTTTAGTAATTTTAATTATATTAGTGGACCATATATGTGTAGTACTGAGCTTACTGGAGAGTGACGAGACACGTGACGTGCAGGTGCGATAGATCACTTACCAATAAGGTATCACAATGGTATGTTTATATTTATCATCCAACCACAATCACATTCACTCTTTCTGGATGGCGCAGTTTATCTGGATAGGATGTTTTTTACATGATGACAAACCGAAATGAAATACTGTAGGGGCTCCTGAGCACTCACGAGCAGTATTCACACAGACAGTCTCTGTAGCAGACTGTGCTGCTGGACCTTTAAGCTCGGGTTGAGAGAAGGACTCTGTTTATTTTCACTCTTAGCGGAGCAGATTCTTCTTTGGCTCTTGGTTCTGTGATTCAGTAGCTGGAGATAAATAAAGTTTCCCTGCTTGGAAGTTTTGGTTAAAAAATCAACCTCGCATCAGCGTTCTCACTCAAACTCTGACAATACGGAGAAATAACGAGGCTGTTTTTAAAATGTAAGGAGTAGAAAGTACTGATAATTACATGAAAATGTAAATAAGTAGAAGTAAAAAGTCGTCTGAAAATAATTACTCCAGTAAAGTATAAATAACCAACATTTATACTTAAGTACAGTAACAAAGTATTTGTACTTCATTACTTGACACCACTCTCAACAAATTTGTGGGTCGACTGGCTACCAAACACTTAGGGGCAGAAAATCGGGTACAAATAAAAAAAAACATCTTATGGATAATGCAAATAACGTTACCTTCTAGAAATGTGGCTAGTATGTTTGAAGTGTTCATTTAGCCCACACAGTGTTTTAAATAAGCACTAAGCCCACAAAGTTTCTGCTTTCAAAATAAGGCAAATAAAAACCTGCCAAAAATTTGGCTATTGGCCATTTTGGCCGTAAAGAAAGCGGAATCAGCCATAAAGATCCATGATCAGTGGATGCCTATTAAAAAGCCCTTCAGTGAGTGTGCTCCAGAGAGTGCAGCAGCTTCTCTCAGCAGAAACTGCTGACTCTGAGGTCAGAATAAACTCTTCATGTCTGTCCCCTCAGCGCCATCGCCATAATCCTCTCTGTCCCACTGCCCACACCCGCCGCCAACTCATCTCCCGAGCCGTGGGGCCAGCAGTGCTGCCGAATTAGCCCGTTACTGCTGCCAGGAGTCTCACACCACCACCATTCAGCTCCGGAGAACAGCACAATCACCTACTGAACCCGGCCTTCATCTCTTCAGCCACATTCATCATTGCTGAGTCCCACAGGGAACAGCAGCGGCCACTTATAAACCACACTAAACGATATCTACTGCAGCGTGCACCAGGGAAATACCCTTTGACTTTGGAGCTTCCAAACTACACCGGTGCTGGGTCCTGAGGGAAGGCTTTTAGCACACATTTTCATGTTGTGATATATACAGTGGAACCTGTCTGGTGACAGCAGCAATCACATTTCACACAGTACACAACAAATCATGTATTAACAGACAAATGCACAACATAGATAATGAATATGCACTTACAAACTCACCGTGACCCTGAACTTGATTATGCGGTTAAGGAGATGGATGGATGGATGGATGGATATGCACATATGAACAAGACTGAAAATCTGACCAGGGATGGTGTTTAATAAGCAGTAGGAATGCTGCTCTAGGATCAATACCAGGAATGTCATAGACATATGTAATCATTCCTCTGAGAAGCTTGATCAAACCGGGCACAAACAAACTTCACTTATAGGGGCAGCCGTGGTCTGGTGGTTAGGGATCCAGTCTTATGCCCAGATGGTTGCTGGTTCAATCCCCAGGCAGGTAATGACTGAAGAACTTTTGAGCAAGGCACCTAACCTTCCACTGCTCCTCAGGCGCTGTGGGTAGCAGCTGCCCATTGCTTTGGGTACTCAGAGCTTCCTAGTGTGTTTATTAATGTGTGTGTGTGTGTGTGTGTGTGTGTGTGTGTGTGTTTCACTGCATGGATGGGTTAAATGTGCAGGTCAAATTCTTTTATATAAGCACATTGGGCAGTGATAATTGTGCACTCTTGACTTATCAGAGTGCCACCTGTAGAACAATGTTCGAGCTCCCCCTAGTGTCAATCTCACCATGTTATGGGCAGATAAAAACATGACTGCTAACCATGTGCTGTTTATTATATTAATATTTTATTAGATGCACTCAAATATCAGCTAGTGGTTCAGTCACTATGTGTAGAAAAAGTTTATTTAAGCAAAACCTTCAGTTCATACCATGGAAGTCACTTTGAAGAACATAAAGCCAAGCAGTGCCGGTGCTAGACATCCGGGTGCCCTACGCACAAATGCTGAGTGCAACACCCCCTCCCACCTGAGAGCAAATTCCACAAACTTCAAATTCACAATAGAGCAGGGGAGGGGTGGGGGTGGGGGCGGCGGTTTGTGTGTGTGCGAGGTTTGCCGTTGTCTTTGGTTAATGTCTGAGTGGACTATGGACTTTGCCCTCTTCTTGGAGGGGGAGTTATGGAGGGGAGACTTAAGTGGCGCCCCTTTGGACACTTGGGGGCCCCCACGCGCAGTGCGTCATCAGTGCAGAGCGCCGGCCCTGAAGCCGAGAAAGACTCTGTAGACACCATTCTGATGGAGGTGCTTTTCTTTTGTCTTTATTTCTTTCTCTGTGACATCTGTCTTGTGACACATATCAGTATTGATCTGAGGAAACAAATCATACTACATAGATAGCAAGACAACAAGTCAATAGTAAGAAGGAACACAGTGGCAGCAGTGCTCCTCTTCACTATATCAATGCTTAAAAAAATACAAATGCTTTACTTTCACATATTTACATCATTCTTTTTCTGGAAAATGTTTTTTTGTATATGTCACCCTTTCATGTGAACTGGCACAAGCTTTAAACACAGCCTGAGTACATAAACCTGGTTACAGGTTAACTGTAGTTGTAAAACAACTGAGAAAAGCCAAAGGACATGGAGAATAAGGTCCAATGACAGTGTAGTCCAGTAAAAACTGATCCAGAAAATCCAGAGTTAGATCTAAGTTTAAGTACTAAACCCAACTTATATTGTCTGCATTATTTAAAGGCTGAACTTTCTAGGATTTACAATAATTGAAGCCTCCTTTGCAATCGTTGCAGCATTTCTTAGGCCTCACGGGGCCCTTTGTTTAGGTCTTCTATGTTTTGGAGTTCTGTTTTTAATATTTTATTTAAACCTGCATGTTGCTCAGTGAGGCCTGACCCAGTCTTTATCATTTTGGGGATTTTCTTCAGTGCTCTGCCCATGTGTGGAGGGGTATGAGTCTGCTTGCATGAAGATACATTTTACAACATCTGGGATTCGTTCCCCCAGCGTCCATCCATCCATCCATTCATCGTCTTCTGCATAATCTTGATCAGGGTCATAAGTGAGTCTCCTACCCGTTCGCCGGGTGCAGGGCAGGGCATTACATTGTCTTAGCTAAACCCAGGACAGGATGCCAATCTATCTGTGGGTGCACACCAACACACACACACACACAATTTAGAGTACACAATTCGCCTGACCTCCATGTTTTTGGACTGTGGGTAGAAACCAGAGACTCTTGAGGAAGCCCACGCAGACACGGGGAGAACATGGTGGGTACTTGAACACCAGCTTCCAATTATTTTATTTTGCCAGCTTTAGATTTATGTTATTCAGCAATCTGCCCCCAAAGTGTGTCTTACTGTTTTGTGTGTGTGTGTTATTGGAGTATTTTGTGTTTTGAAAACCTATAAAAATGCATTCACAACATAAAGCTCTGAGAGACCTTGTTTATCTGGATATGTGTAGATGGAGACTTGGAAGAAGAAGAAGGAAGAATCACCGTTCACCACTCAAATTTCACCTCCTTTATCTCAGCTGTGCAGTGAACACACACTAGGAGGCACTGAGTCCACACATGCCTAGGCAGCCTCTTCAGCCATGGCACCTTGGGAGCACTTGGGGATTAGGCACTACAGCAGGAGTGTCAAACTCCAGTCCGCGAGGGCCGGTGTTCAGCACAGCTGTATTTCTCTACTCTGACACTACAATTAAACCTGCTCAGTTTAATCAGGTGTGCATGAATCCAGTCTTCCAGAACACCCCTGAACTACAGCCATGAATGTATACAGTAGGGGGAGCACATTTCCTGCCAGTTCAGGAGATGAAATGGGAAAGCATTCAATTTCAAACTCACTTCTGTAACAGCTAGGCCATGGTTTGTTAGTAAAATCAAGCTCTGACATAGTTACCGATTCTGTTTTGTACTCAGAGTATCTCAGAGAGCAGGTTAACACACTCTAAATAATTCCCTACACCAGCCAATTAAACTCTGACCCCACACTTAAAGTCTAGCATATCCACAGAGTGCTGGACAAAGTGTAATCAGTGTGAGGCAGACACGGATAACAGAAGGACAAGGCCCAGAGTGATGCCGCTGTACACACACACTGCATTGTGGCAAGTGTAGGCGATCAATATGAAGCTCTGACAATGAGAGACAGTTTGTGCCTCAGGCGGTGTTCAGAGACAGGAGAGCAGGTGGTCTCCAAAGAGCCTGATTACACCAACAGAACTATAAAGGCCAGCCCACGGGGAGCGGGGAATCGGCCAACTGCTTTACAAATTGATTTAGAAAGGGTGTTGAAGAGTTGTTAACAAATAATGTATGTGACACCAAGGCACCATGTCATACACACAAAAAGGTAAACGCAAGCACATGTCCATCAAAAGTTTGAGGACACACTGGTTTGCAAAGTGAACCCTCTGGGTAATTCAGAGACTCTGATGTAATCTGACATGACTTGACTTTTTTTTTTACAAATTACACCCATCTAACTTTTTTTCCCAAAGTGTTACACAGACTTTAGTTCAGCACAAACTCAGTAACAACAGTGTCAAAACAGTAAGAGTGTCATAAATCTATATTCTGATTAAATCTGCTCTAAACTTACTTTCCAAAAACCTGTTTTTAGATGTGCTGATATACTGTGAATAAACACTCTAAACATTTCTAGTCAAGACTTTTGAGTTCTTAACTGAATAAACAGAGGTGTTGGCTACACACTGCTCATTACAGTTTTTAGACATTGTGTGTGGTCACTGTTATCTTTAGCCACTAACCCTACATGGAATATTTATTAGATAGGTGTCAAACACTCAAGCGAGAGGTTTTTGCTTGGTAAAAACTGCACACATTCCAAGGCTCGTAATCCAACCAATAGCATGTCCGGAATTACCATGTCATTATCATATGAATATGAAGTTTGGCGGGAAAAACAGCGAAGATGTCTGAGTCACTCTCACAGATGTGTCTCTGCTTATTTAAGCTCCTCTCACAAGAATATTTCACAGTATATTTCAATTCAAGCTATATATATATATATATATATATATATATATATATATATATATATATATATATATATATGACAAATATACCCTTTAAGGTTTTTAATTTTGTTTCTAAGATAAAATTTTGCAGTGCTTTTGCAGAATTTTGTTAATATGCCACCGGCGGGAGAGCTGACTCCAGGGGCTTAAAGAAACATTTTGGTGATGTTTCCCCTTCTACCAAATATAATTCAATCATCCTAGACTTCTCTGGGTTCTGATGTTTGCTATTTAGTTTTACAGTGAAGCTACGAGGCTAATGTAGCAAGTAATGGAAGTCTACAGCACTCAAAGTCTATCACACTGCCTTTTGAGCCTTTTCTTTGTTTTAATATACAAGTTAAAGTTAATGTCTAGCCAGGTTTAATGGAAATTTATATCACATGTAAAATGAACTGAAAAACTGACATGGAGAGTAGAGAAGACAAGAGGAGATTAGAAGAGCAGACCAGAGATGCAAAGAGAAGAGGAAAAGAGAAAATCAGGAGAGAAGATTCTAGATTAGATTGAACTTTTTGTCAATGTGATGGCACACAATGGGCTTTGTCTTCTGCATTTAACACACAAACTACTGAACACACTTGCCTGAAGCAGTGGGCAACCATATCCTAAGTGCCCGGGGAGCAGTTGGGGTGTAGGTGCCTTGCTCACAGGCACTTCAGTCATTACTTGCCCAGGAATCGGCAACCTTCTGGTTACAAGACCAGATCCCTAAACACCAGGCCACGGCTGCCCCCCAAGTGGATAGGAGACAGCAGTAGTGAAAAGAAAGTGACATAGAAATGATCACCTTTCTTGTCTTACGAAGGACAGATAGCACCAGATGGGGTGAAGAATGAGTCAGCAGAATGTGTTCAGTTTGTGCATATGTGTGTATGTGTGTGCATATGGCTTTACCCCCCCATCCTCTCAGGTCTCCTAAGGTCAGTCTCTCAACTGATCTGGGATCCAAACTGAGTTCAGGACTTTAGCACATGCCCAAAGCTGCTGAGCTCTGGGCCACTTCCAGGGTGACTTCCACATGCTTTCCAATGAGCCTGTGGGCAGCAGACTCTAAGGTTGACTGGACCATGACCGGTCATCCTCCCCGCCTAGAAACTGGCCCAGGGAGGAGCGTCAGAATCCTGATGAACGAGTACAAAGGCAAGAGTATGCACTAGTGCACCACTGAGCACAGTCAGTTCAGCCAAAAGCAGCTCTGTCTCTCTGCACTGAAGAACTCACTCCTTTTCTCTCACTAGCTTTAGACTTTGTCACTTTTACTGAGACACAAATACAATTTAGATTTGCTCTTACACTGTGCACACTAGAGCTGTGCCGTATGGACAAGACCAGATAATTATTCAGAGGATGGTGTTATTGTGGTAACAATTAACAATTAATACACAGACTTAAACACTTATATAACTCTGTGAGATTTTATCCTAGAAACAAAACTAAACATATCACGGAAACCATAAAGGGCTAAAAATGTTTTTAGATTCTTCTGAGAGAAGCATGATCCATTTTTTCACAACCATTTACGTGATCTGCCATTCATATGATGACAAGATGGTACTCCCGCACAAACCAGCGGAGGATTAGTGGCTGAGAAATATGTGAAAACAACCATTTGGTCTCTATAAACAAAGAGCGCTTTGTTTATAGAAACCAAATCTCATGAATATCCAGTGTTATTATGAGTGTCTCAGTGAAAACAGAGTGTCACCTCACATTAGCTAAGCTTTAGAAATAAAACCACATTTTCTAAAACCTGTAATGAACAGTGTGTAGCCAACACCTCTGTTTATTCAGTTCTGAGCTCAAAAGTCTTGACTAGAAATGTTTAGAGTGTTTATTCACAATATATCAACACATTTGAAAATTATTTTTTGGAAAGTCTAAGTTTAGAGCAGATTTAATCAAAATATAGATTTATGACACTCTTACTGTTTTGACACTTCTGTTGCTGAGTTTGTGCTGAAGAAAAGCCTGTGTAACACTTTGGAAAAAAAATATGCTAGATGGGTGTAATTTGTAAAAAATTCAAGACATGTCAGACTACATCAGAGTCTCTGAAATACCCTCAGACTCCAGAGGAGTATGGTGGACGTTGAAACTGGGGAGCTATGTTTCTTCCAAAGGCCCTAAGCATCATAAAATCCATGCATTTAAAATTTAAATTTGCAGCAAGACAATAATCTGGATAAACAAAAACTACTTACTGAATGCAAAATCAGGCTTCTGCCATGGCCATCTCAGTCTCTTAATCTAAGCCTCATAGAAAACAGGTGGGCTAAGCTAATAAGGAGAGTGCACAAGAGAGGATCTAGGATTCTTGAAGATCTGGAGAGAGTGTGGATATTCTCAAATCCCCTACTATGTGCTTCCCAATCCCATAAGATGTTATAGAAGAAGACTCGAAGCAGTTTTATTGGTAAAGGGAGGTTATATAAAGTATTAAATGGAGGGATGCCAATCGTTATGAAGGTGACTATATTTAGAATAAACAGTCAAGACAAATCTCTGGCATTCGTCTGAATGCAGAACACAAGTAGGCATTACATAAAAATGACATTACATTTAGGTATTACATAAAATATCCCACTATGTGCAGCTTGTTCTTGCTCCTTGCAGAATCCAAGGGCAACTACAGAGCAGACAGCCCATAATATGTCACCATTCACCTGTGAAGGCAAACACAATCTTCTGTGCCATTCAGAAATGCTGGATCCTTCTTAGACTGCAGAAGTGTTTGCATACCAGAGTGTATAGTGCGAGAGTTTGTGTTTGCACAATGGTGACCTTTGTAATGGAGGAGTGAATTAATATGATTACAATAGCAGAGAGAGAGAGAGAGAGAGAGAGAGAGAGAGAGAGAGAGAGAGAGTCTCCTCTACAAGCCACAGGAATCTTCCATCCAAAGCCCATCACTCATGCAGTACCGCACTGCACAGCCCACTGCTAAGCCCCCCACACACTCGCACACATATGCAAACTGCACTCTCGACATGCTGACTGGCAGATGATAAATGAATCGGCAATTCACTCCTCTCTCTTCCACCTTCACAATTAATTAGGCTCACTGAATCTACTGCCAAGAGCTTCTTCCTGGTCCACACACACACACACGTTTGTTTCTGTGAATTGTGGGGACATTACATAGACTTAAACCCTAACCGTAACCTCAAAACATGATTATTTTTGTTGTAAGGAAGACATGGAATAAACCTAGTACATACACACAAACACACGTTGGTAGTAGTATACTAGTGAGGACATTCCATTCACTTGTGTAATACTGACTAAAAATAAACCTAAACCTAAACTTAATCTTAGCAGCCAAACGTCAAAGCATCTGTTGTTTTGATTTTTCTCAAAAAGTTTGTAATGAAAATGGCACAGTTCTTGTGAGGACCAGCACTTTTACAGATCTGACATGCATTCCTATCATTATGAGGACTTCAAGTCCTCACCAGGGAGAAATACAAGGACACACACACACACACACACACAATTCTAAACTAATGATAAGGATGCTACATATATTATGAGTATTAATTCACATGGAGAGAAAGGTGGAGCTTAAACACAGCAAAATAATGACATCTTAGTCACTGAAATCATTTGAAATCTAGTCCAAATGTTGAATGTTTTTCATTTTGAGAATGTTATCATACATTTTTTAATAACGGTGGTTTTCTGGTGAACATTTAGTTCCACTTTCTGTTCCTAGTATATCACAGCTCAGCTTGTCTTCAAATGTGTGTTTTGCTATTTTGTGCCATAAATAATGTAACCACTGCAAAATATACTGAAACTCTGACTGTTAGAAAATAGTGGAAAGGTATTCATTTAGTCTGCAGTATTGAAATGTTCAAACAAATGGCCAAAAAAAGAAAATAACTGGTAATTTCTTAATTTGGCATTAATGAAGATGGAATTGTATTGAATATAAAAATTCATGGGGTGGAACGGTGGCTTGGTGGTTAGCACGCTCGCCTCTCAGCACTGAGGTCTTGGGTTCGAGTTCCCATCTGGGTGGAGTTTCCTTGTTCTCCATGTGTCTGTTTGGGTTTCCTCCCACAGTCCAAAAAAACATGGAGGTTAGATTGTCTGTCTATGTATGTGTGCGCAAACAGTGATGGATTGGCGCCCCCTGTCCTGGGCTTAGCTGGGATAGTGTAATGCCCTGCCCTGCGCCCAGTGAGGGGGTAGGGGACTAACCGCAACCATGATAAGGATTAAACAGATGAAATAATAGATGGATGGATAAAAATTCATGATCAGTACACTCCCACTATAGTCACAAAATTACACCAACTACTCAACGGCTATTATTGTAAGTTCCAAGGTAAACAGGGTCCATGGTCACTGAAGGCACAATAAAGATGGTACAATACAGAAAAGGTTGAAAAGGGATGTTTTCCTTTAATGACAGCTGGTAAAGTATACTCTAGTGCATATGGTCAGGGTTCTGTAGAGGGAAAAAAAACCTTTCTAATTTCTACAGTGATTGGGGTGAATATGCGTGTCAAACTGCCGCAATAACCAGCAGTCAGTCAGCATCGCTGAGACTTAATTAGGGCCAAACTGTCATAATTTTAAGTTGGCTGTTATAAATTCCTCATGACACTTAGCTGTAGTCTTTCCAAGCACAGCACGATCAAAAGTTTCTACAGCCCGACCCAGTGACACAATGTAAAGCATAGCAAGCTTTTAACGAAGGCCAAACTCTCCAGTTTTCCACCATCACCACACTGCACTTCAGTATGTGCTTCTTTGAAAGTGCCAAGGCCTCGAACCCCACACTCACGTTCTTCAGAAGAAGCTCAGCTCCTGAGCTCCTCCTGAACAAACGAGGCCCCACAAAGAGGCTTTAATGTCTGTCGCGCTGCCGTTTTTAATGAGCGCCCATGTCGTGCTTTCGTCCTTTTGCTTTTGTTTGGCTTTTTAAAACAGAAGGAGCCAAAAATACTTCTGTTCAAGTTTGAGATGAGCTTTTAAAAACGTAGGGGTCAATCATGAAGGACCAGATGAAAGAGAATGAAACGTGGTCTTCCCATCTGTTTGCCAAATCCTCCACCCGTTCCACTGTTTCCTCCTCTTCTTCCTTAATCTCCTCCTTTTCCCACCTTCCCTCCAACCACTTCAAGCCTCCATCTCATCTCGTCGCCTTTTGTCCTCTGTTTTGTGGTGCAGCCCCTCTCTGTGCTGCTGTTGTCAATGCAGTGCGCTTAATGAAGGATTGCAGTGCCGCCGCTGCTCTAATCAAGGCACCAATTACTGCGCACATGTTCCCTTAGCAGTGTAAACACAATTACAGCTATCTGATTAGCCTGCCACCAAACAAACCCAACATACACATACACACAAACCTGGGAAAATGCTATAGTCACATCTGCAGTGTCTAAAGCAGAAAGGCATTTTCCCCACCAGAATCATGAAGGATAATATCAGCTCCCAAAGTGCAGGATGACTATGACAGCTTTATAACAGGACAGCTGTGTGAGCACCTGATCGATGGCTCAACACATGAATGGCATTGATTCCAGAATCAAAGCAGATTGTAGGTGGCTACTAAGCTGTCTTTAACGGCACAGATCTTTAAGCGGCTTTCGTGCCAGTGACAAAACTATTTTTTTGGGCTGTCATGAGGTACCTGATACACCTGTATTCAAAACTGGAGCACAATAATGTCCTCGTGTACGCTCCTAAATACAACAGCAAACTGAAAGGAGTGAGATCTGTAAATGTCACCGTTCATTATTGTCAGGAATGGGAGCGACAACTACAAATGGCACGAATTTGATCAGGCCAATATCAGCAGAACATGCTGAAATGGGGTGCGTTTTTTTCTATCACAAATGCTATTGTCAGAAAGCTAACATTTATATAATTCTTGCTGTGTAAACATTTAGAATATCAAGTGATTTGAACATATAGTTATTAATGTACTTCTTAAACTTCTGAAGTTTGTGTTTCCGCCGGTAGCATATTAATAAAATATAACAAAAAGAGATTTTATCCTAGAAACAAAATTAAACATATGCCAGATACCTTAAAGAGTCTATTTTTCCAAATATATATAGTTTAAATTGAAATATATTGTAAGAGGAGCTTAAATAAGCATAGACATGTTTTTCAGAGTGAGTCAGACAGCTGCACACTTTTTCCCAACAAATGATGTAATCTGTCATTCATATGATAATGACATGGTAATTCTGGACATTCCATTGGTGGATTACTGGCTGTGGAATGTGTGGAATGTAAACCTCTCACCTGAGTGTTCACACCTATCTAATAAATATTCAATCTAGGAACCACTGAATAAGTGAAATGTCACCTCACATTAGTTAAGCTTTAGAAATAAAACCACATACAATTTGTAAAACCTGTAATGAGCAGTGTGCAGACAACACCTCTGTTTATTCAGTTCTGAACTCAAACATCTTAGCTAGAAATGTTTAGAGTGTTTTTTCACAATATATCAGCACATCTGAAAACAGGTTTTTGGAAAGTCTAAGTTTAGAGCAGATTTAATCAAAATATAGATTTATGACACTCTTACACTCTGACACTGTTGTTGCTGAGTTTGTGCTAAACAAAAGTCTGTGGAACACTCCAGGGGGTTAAATTTTCTTGAGAGTAAGCTAGTAATATAAGATGAGCTGACATATTTCAAGCCTTTTATATTTTAATGTTGATTATGTTTGAATAATAATTTACTTATAATTACTGTTCAGTAGTACTATTTATTGTTAGAATACTAAATTATATTCTAATAATTTGAGATTCTGAATTTGGTGAGCTATATGCCAAACAGTAAAAAAGGCTTGAAATATGTCACTTTACATATAAATAATATATAATTTGACATTAATTGAATTAAATAATAATTTTTAAAAAATGATGCTATTCTAATTCTGTGGCATTTTTGGGAAAAAGCTGCAGTTTTGTAAAGACTACGTTTTTGATTTTCTATTTTAATAAAAGGTGGCATGATGCCATCTTTAGTGAGGACCCATTGAAAAGGGTGAAATAATGAAACAAGCCGAGTAATGTGAGTGTTTCGCCAGCGACACATGACGATTAGGCCTGAATGGAGACGGCGCAGTGCCTTGTCACGAACGAGGACAGATCTAAACAACATTCAGTTCTGAGTAATAACACACATGCAAAAACACGCCACAAGGCGTCTGTAATGCAAATGTGGCGAAAGCGTTTGATCTGTGCGCTTGTGTTAGTGCGTATTGCTGGAGCGGAGGGATGCGGGTTACCATAGAAACCCAGAGCTGCTGATGTGGACGCAGTAAATGACATGTTAGACGTGACATCAACAGGCTGAAGAAAACCTCCAGCCCAGAGAGGAAATGTCCTATCAACAGCTCCTACACACACGAACAGTGAGGGCTCCTCAGGGAGTATAACTGTGTGTATAGATGCTGTGTATAGATGCTGTTCTCTTTTCTTTCTTCTCTTTTTTCCTTTATTCTGATCTGCTGGCTCCCAGGGGTATGTAGGCTTCTTTCCGGTGCAGTACACACACACACACACACACACACACACACACACACACACACACACACACACACACACACACACCTGGGAAGACTTTTAAAAACCTAAGTTACTGCTAGCTCCCATGTTTGCTCATATAAAGCCTCTCTCGCTCTCGCTCTCTCTCTCTCCTCCTGTGACAAACAAAGACTCAAACTACCTAAGATTCATACCCAGATGACTCTGATCGATTTCTACAAAAGTGGAGACAAATCAATAGCAAATGTATTGTTTGCTTAATGTCATCGTGTTTAATGTCATCCTGCTTCATTCTTTTATGTGTTGGCTGCATCAATATTTGAAATAATAAAAAAATAAAAGTACAAACTATCTGAAGCACTGTACACTGTTTCAGAAATAAATAAGGATGTGAGAATGCAGAAAGTGGTCCTGATGCAGCAACAGCATTCACAGCATAGGAGATCATTTCTTAGATGGAGGTTAAGTGTAGCATTGGTGTCATAAAATGTACTCAAAAGGAGGTTTTAATATATCTACTGCAGTCCAAATTACTAATCTTTTTACATGATTTATTATATACTTAACAGTGTTAAAGTTAGTGTTAGCAGCAGGGTTGGGGTTAGGCTTAGGTTTTGAGCTGAGGTTAATATTAGGTGCAAGGGTTGGGCTTAGGTTTTGGGTTGAGGTTAAGCTTAGGACTAGATTTCAGGT
>BRDA01074247.1:0-14975 GCA_036984385.1 Crenuchus spilurus | reverse complement strand
TCTCTCTCTCCTCTCTTTGTAGTGGAAAGGCTCATATTCACAGACTTATTTATGCACTAAATTGCCATTAAACTGTAAACTTTCTTGCTATTTTTTTATATTTTGTTCATTTATCTCCATTGTAAGGAATATTAAGAGCAGTGGAAGCTGTTATCCCACATATACCCCTGTTGCAACACACTTAGGACTTTTGTTTATTCATTTATATAAAAGAAAACAGGATGAGTATTTAAAAATATCACAGAATCATTCATGTTGAAGGAGATGATTGGGGACAACCATCATCCCGCGCAGGTAAATTCCCTTAATATTGTTATTGACTGTTGCAGGATGTCAATCAACTGACATTTACTGTTGCCACTGTGGTTACCATTCAGCATTTCCAGATCATGGATTTAGGACAATAGTTAAACCAGATCTGCTATATAGGTGACCTGTTATAAACAATTAATAGACACCTGTCAGCCAATCACAAATAGTATTTCTCATTTCTCTAGAAGGAAAGATATTTTATAATAATTTGAATTGGATGAAAAGAAGTTATTGGTGGGTAAAGCCTTGTTTTGCAGGAAACATTTTGGCCAACATATAGACACTAAAGTTAACAAAATTAATTACTGCACTCATAATATCCATCCGTACATCCATCCACCCATTATCTTCTTTTTAATACTGGTCAGGTCTTCTACCCCTTCATCAGCCACAAGGCAGGGGATTACACTGTCTTAGTTAAACCCAGGACAGGTATCCAATCCATCACTGAGCGCACACACACTCATAAACACACTTGGACAATTTTGAGTACCCAATTCACCTGACCTCCATGTTTTGGACAGTGGGAGGAAACCCATGCAGAGAACATGGAAACTCTATGCAGATGGGAACTTGAACCAAAGACCACAGTGCTGAGAGGCAAATGTGCTAACCACCAAGCCACAATTCTTATTCTTATTCTTATTCTTATTCTTATTCTTATTCTTATTCTTATTCTTCTTATTATTATTATTCTTCATCCCTCCATCCATTATCTTCAACTTAACTGATCTGAACTCTACCAGGTGCAGATCAGGGCAATATACTGTCTTAGCTAAACCCAGGATAGGGCCGATATTATTATTATTATTATTATTATTTGAGGTTTGTGTTCTGATTTGATCATGACCATCTTCAGCCATTTGGTAGAGGCATATATGTAAGATTACATAAATATCCCACAGAACAGTGTTTATGAGAACAGAAAAGGAAAGAATAGAGTGACCTGATGGGGGGCAGGGAGGGGCACACTCTCTAAAACAGACATCATTAAGCAGGGTGGCCTGACTATTTCATGCACTGAAAAATTTATGAATGTGGACGGAGAGGTCATGAGGACACAGCGGCCATTAAAGAGGCCCAGCTCGTCCTCCACAGCGGCCCTTCCACCCAGCCGAGCACACCGTTCACTCTCCGCCTGTAAACGTCCACCTAACACTGACTTATTAGAGTCTTTCTTTGTCTCCGACTTGTTCTGTATGGCCTGCAGATGTATGTAGCTTTTTTTACCCAAACCTCTGCTGTGATCTTATGTAGTGGTGGATTGTAGTTCAGGATGAATAAGTCCAAACTGACTGAAGCTCAGCTGTACTGTAAGTTAAACTGTATGCATCGTGGCCTGTTCCACCAGTGTTTGAGAAAACGTTAGCATTAAAGTTAATAAGACAGTGAGCGAGCGCTCCTAATGTGAAGAGAGCTGTTCTCACGGTTCAGCAAGTCCATCTCAGTGACATATTTTAGGTCAATTATTTGATGGTTCGAGCCCACATACATTATTTAAGTGTGTCATCTCTGGACTAGTCAGATCCTTTTTACTCAAGCACCAGAAGCAAACGCCGCTGATCTATTAACAATTACCCTCGTCCCGCCACACTAGCAATGGCTATAATTTATCATCCATTAAAAATGGATCGATATTAAAATTCAGCATTTCGCTCTCATACTGGCCTGGCCATCCAAGTGGAATAAAACGCAAAGTGTCTGAAATATTTACATGAGGGAAGTTGATAAGGTTTAACGTTGTGCTGTCTCTCTCCAGGGAGGTCTCACTGTCCCAAAGAGATGTAGAGCCAGCGGGCTTTGCTTTAGCCTTCTGTTTTGGACTAGTTTTGGACTTTATTTACAAAGTCAAACTCACATTAAATTTAGAATTAAATATACACTGTATGATATCAGGACACTCCTCATTGTTTATTTAAAACGTTTTTGGAGTAACTGCATGCAGTCCACCAAAGACCTTTTACTGGAGCATTGCTGTGAGGATCTGATTGCATTCAGCAACAAGAGTGTTAGGATGTTGGAGGATCACCACCACCTTATCCACAACTCATCCCAAAAGTACTGGATGGAGCAGAAAACACAGCTCCACAGCTCAATGCTTTGCCATCAAGTCTGCGCCTGGCATTAGACATGGTGCCAATAGGTTCATGTTTAGTCCTATTCTATTGGCAGTACTTCTCTACAGGGACTAGACAAGCTGTGTGTGCATATGTTTCAGCAATGAGTGCAACGTAAAGTAGCTGAATGCATTCATTACAAGGCGTGTCCACAAACATTTGGACAATCCTGTGTAGAAAGAATGTGAACAGTATCTTTGCTGGAAAGTAAAACCCCATGTCTCCAAAATGAGAACTTGTTCACTTTTAGTGGAAGTCACAGTGGACTCAGATTCTTTCTTTCGTTCTTTCTGTATGAAATGCTGATAGAAAGTAAAGGCTACACTATCAGAGTAGATATAACAGGTACTATTTTATCTCTCAATGTGCAAACAGTGTAAATATACCCTTAAAAGTAGTCAAGGTCTGATAGTTTATATTAAAAGTTCACTACATTCACTTTTAGAGGAGAAAGGAGCAAATTTGTGTTAAACTGAAAATAAGTGTAAAAGTCTGGAGTCAGGACATGGTGAGAGGAGTTCATACAACTTCAGATACATTCATTACAGCACAGTCTGATACTGTTATGTTCCCAAACTAAGAAGGAATGTTGAAGGTACCACCCAGTAAAGGTCCAATTATTTTCTGGTGTTATTTTCATCCATCCATCCATCATTTTCCACTTAATCTTGGTCAGGGATGCACTATTTTCAGACAATGTTAAAAAAGACTTTAAAAATGCTAAAATAAAGTGACAGAACACAATGTTTTGTACTGACAATGACTGCAGAAATATCATATTTAATTTTTTTCAAAATACATTTTTTACATATATTCAAGTGCAAAAGTTTGGACATCCCTGGTCAAATGATTTTCTAATTCCAAATAAATAATCGGTAAGTGTACCTCTACATGCATTCTCTCTCTCTTTCTCTTTCTCTCTCTCTCTCTCTCTCTCTCTCTCTCTCTCTCTCTCTCTCTCTCTCTCTCACTCACGCTTTCTCTCTCTCTCACTCACTCTTTCTCTCTCTCTCTCTCTCTCTCTCTCTCTCTCTCTCTCTCTCTCTCATATTATCTTATTCATTTTTAGATATTATTTGTTAAAGTCAGTAAACAAAAAGTAATTGAGCATTAAAATCAACATATAAACGTTTAATTTAATCAGAGATATGCAGACTTTTGCATTCAGTGGTCAGTAGGATGGTTTTCCATAACATTTAACTAGATGTTTTGGCACCAGTGTACAATGTGAGACAATGTGAAGTGCTATTGTAATATTGCTCAACTGCATTAAACAAAGTGGTGAAGCACTATTATTAAGCTTTTTAAACCAGTTTTATTTAACACCATAAATACATGCAGAGGTATCATATAATTCCACCATCTTGTGAAGCCTCTCAAAATGTGTTGATTTGCTGTTAATATACCAGCGTATCAAAAAAAGAGAGAAAAAAAGGTGTTAAATTGTAAGGAGCTCCTTAGTTAACCTGTTAAATAGGTAAAGACAGGCCTCCTCTGCTGCTAAAAACCTCATTAAAGATTCCATCTTCACCTTGCTTACATCTCATTTCAGGATATTTTTCACCACAACAATGTCAGAGAGGAGAGGAAGTCACAGCCGTGCGTTTCGATTTTAATCTCCATCTTCTGGGACTTGGAGCAAGATTTCTATGTTCTTCTGCAATTTACATGTTAAATTCTGTAAGCCCTAGACAGTCAAGCCATTTGCGAGGGAACAGTGGGCGGTGTGATTTTCAAGCTTTCAATGAATAATTTCATCTCAATTAGAAAATCGGGGCAACAGAAATCTGCCCTTTAGCCACAAACTATTGCTTTCTTTCACTGTTTA
Organism: Crenuchus spilurus; assembly: GCA_036984385.1. NCBI lineage: Eukaryota > Metazoa > Chordata > Actinopteri > Characiformes > Crenuchidae > Crenuchus > Crenuchus spilurus. The sequence goes on along the minus strand of BRDA01074247.1, from coordinate 10,718 downwards.
CGTCAAAACTAATATGATGCCATAACATGTAACAGAAGACCTGAGTTTTGCAATTAATGGGCTAGTGACAGAAGACAAGAAAACACGCCAAAGAGGGCTTTAGTTCCCGTTTAAAATCCTCGAGTGACATTATTATGTCTTATTAAGTGGCGCTGTTTGAGTTCATTTCACACTAAATGAAGATCACTTTTAATTATTGTCATAACCAAGAGGATTCAATGAGTTGTCTTTGGGTTTTGAGCCTTTGTTCCACTAAATAATGGATTTTGGATAGTTTAGGGGATATGGTTTTACGTGTCTTACGTGTTTGCGTTTTTAAACTCTTAGTAACAGTGTGGACACTGAAGCTGTAGAGGAACAAAAATGTAAAAGCTTCTTGGTTAAAAGGGTTAGTTTTAATCTCTATCATGTCTTCATCAATAATTCATCATGTTCTACAGTAAAAATCATCTCTGTATAGCTCATTAAGACCAAATCCTGTGAGTGCCTGAAAACATCAGCGGGTGGGGTGATGGTGATTGTGGTGGTGATGTGTGTGTGTGTGTGTGGGGGGGGGGGTCAATAAGGGTGTGTTGCTAAATCACACTGAACAGACATTATGGCCATCAGAACAACGTACAACCTTGCAAAGACACCACTTGTGAGGGCATGTAGTGAGTGGTTCAGGTGTATGTTGGAGTGTGATTATGGGGACCAGGAGCAGAGAGATTGGTCAGAAGCTCTTAGTCAAACACTTATTCTGTAATGTTCTTCTGAGATTCCAACACTAAAGTAAAGCAAAATAAACTGTTGTTTCTGCTGTTAAATAAAATGTCTCAATTCGGACTCACCACCATTGCACCAATCAGCCAATACATGTTTGGAGTCTAAATTTTGCATCTTTACTTTAGAACTGAAGCTGCAAGAGTAACATCACTAATAAACACTTGGCCTCACTAACCAAGTGAGAGATAATTAAATAATTGGTTAATGTGTTTTGTAATGTCATTTTTACAATGTGTGTCAATTTATTGACTGGACCACTAAAATAAAAAATGTCAGATTCCATTGACTACCTTTAAAAGCAATGTGCTTTTTCTTTCTCCTTTAAAATTCTAATTTTGATGTTTGATTTTGTATTTTGCAAACAAACTGTTCATGTGTTTAAATTCCTTTCATTAGGAAATGTGAGTTTTATTAAATCAGATTTAAGTCTGATCACCATAAGACCTTCTAAAGAGGAGACAGGGCTGAGGTCTTAGAAACATATGAACTGCAGGAGGCTTTGAATGTCAGATCTTATTGTTCTCTTAGATATTAAGGAGATCTTCCTTTTTGATTTTTCTTTGCTTTGGTTGGTGGCAGATTTAAAAGGGACAAAGGCTTGAAGCCAAAGAAAGATAAATATAAGTATGTAAAAGTAAAAAAAAGGATTGTTCAAAAGATGAAGAAGCTAACTGAAGCTTTAATAGTAGCAACAATATGTACGTAGTGCCCAGCATGGTTGAAGATAACATGGTACAAAGTATTATGTTACAGTAAAAGAATTACATGTAACTAAGTAATGTAAAGTATAACATAATTAATGTAATTACTTTACACTTACTGACCTAATAAATAAATTATTGATGTTACTCAACTGTTTTCAAGAGAGTAATATTTTGAATGATGTAATACATATTTATTATTATTGACATTGTGCATCATTTACACTGGCACTGTCTGATGATATATGGTGTTATGTTTGTAATGAATTTTAAACTTACAGTGCACTGTAGTGCTGTGTGTATGAGCCTGGGTGTTGCACTCCATCAAACAAACTTCACTGTGTGTAAACTCATCTGTAATCATGCTAATATTAAAAACTAATATATAAAGGAATATTGAGCTCAAGAAGTCCCAACATTACCAAAACATGTTACTCTGGAGTTTATAATTGAATTAGCATCTTATTTGTATTTTCAAATGTCTGAATCCACCTTAAATGGCAGACGACTGAATGTATCTGCAGCACCATTTAAGGTGGAATGACAACATTGATGTTTACAAACATGAAGCTAACTTTTAATTTCAAGAACAGCTTAAATGTGTGCTTGATTCAAAGAGTCTTTATTTTGAGCTGTAAGTCTTTTAGTTGTTCACGCCATTTTCTGGGTGTTTAATCAAACAGATTAAGAGTTATTCTGCATTTTTGTACAGATTAGTTTGGGTTTTAAAGAGTAACTTGTAAATACAGTAATGAGGAATGAAATTACTTTAGCCAGAAAGTCATAAATAAAGTAATGCCATTACAGCTTTTAAGAAATAATTAGTAATTTGTAATGGATTATTTTTTCAATAATGCGTCCAAGCCTGTTGATTGGCCATTTTTCACATGAAATGTAATTACTTAAAAAACTTAACACAGAAAATCACCAGAGATAAAAATGATACAGTGATTAATTTGTAATGTCCTATTGTGTAAGAGCTGATACAGTGTTTTAAGGTGTCCAAAAGCCATTTATTATATTAGAAATAAATGAAAAAGAAATTCAAACATGTCATTTACGGATGGGTGTGTTTGACTGCGTCCTGAAGCAATAGAAAATCTGAAAATCATTCTGATTTCATTACGCCCCTCTTGTTTTTGCTTGTTTTATGAATTTCTTTATTTATTTATTAATCGATCGAACGCAAATGGCTTGCAGAAGAGTGGTGACTACAACTTGATAAGTGGCAAGCCATTATTTTCTGAACGGCCTCAAATCCCCTCTGAGGCGGCCATACTTCATCACATCACTGGGCCCTTGGCTGAGGGCAGCTGAAAAGCAACACCGGATGTGTATGATGAGGTCATGGCTAATGTTTTTCCGAATGCGCGATTATTCACAACGTGGGGGAGACGAGTCATTTTAAATGAATAAAATATGATCCAAATGGATGTTTTCACATTCATTCGGCCCTGTGTAAACAGCCATGGCCATTCGGCTTTGATTTGGGATTCAGACGTGTGTGAGACGAGTTTTTAGAAACCGTGCATGCTGTTTATAAATGTGCGTGAAATTTGATCATATATGATGTGGACGGATGTGAACTCTACATAAGGCAGACATGTGTGCAACCCCGCCCCCACTGATCCATTACCATAGGAACACAGTGCACAGATCCTTCTTCGTCCCCAGAGATCAGTCTCATTGCCATACAAGTGATCCCTCATTTCCAAACATCAGCTTGGAGAAACCTGGTAACGAGTGAACATCTCCATGTTTCACTTTTCAACTGATCTGCATTAAAAAATGGGCCTTAAAATCTATAACCCAGCCTTGCATAGGTGCTAACATATATTTTGCGTTTTCAGAAAATGAACAATTTGGTCAGACACGAAAGAGAAAGGAGAGAGAGAGAAAGAGAGAGAGGGAAAAGAGTGGGAGAGAGAAAGAAAAAAATTGAGCAGAACCTTCCAAGCAATAAATCATTGGATTGCTGGTGACACTCATACAATGCGGATATAGTGTTAACTGCGCGAGAGAGACAGCGCTCTCTGCTCCTCTGGGGTGACCTTGCCTCGCTGCCATAATCTATCATTCTGACATGGGACACAGTGTTTTTGTTTAATATTACACTATTGGCATATACAGTAAACACAATGCAAAGGAAATTTAGACAGGGACATACAGAAAGACAAGAGAAGCCATTGCTGTGTGGAAAATAACATGTCGTCTGATCAGACTTTGAGCTTGTTTACTCTGTTGTTCATGCTGTTTTCACTGTTTGCTTCTCTTTTGTATAGTGAATAATTAATGGTAGTTCATAGTTACTAGTTTTTAACCATTTAAATTTCTGGCTTTCAGATATTAGTCTTTGGTATTAACCTTAGGTGGGCATACACTGTTATGTTGGCTTTACAGTAGTTACTAAACCTCAATATTTGTGACTGACTAGCATGCACAGAGTATAAGAGTTTAATATTGAAATACTCAAATCTGATTGGCTGACTTCCTGCATAAATACAAAAAAAGCCTAAATTTTGGGCAACCAGGTCATAAGTGGAACAATGGCCTACCAGTTCATAAATACCACTTTAACCACATACATTTCCATTGGTTTAAATACATTTCTTTAGTCAATGAGTCAGTACATCTTGAAATCTCATATTTCACCAAAATTTGATTTGGGTCCTTTTTGAAATGTCAAATTAATCAATTACATTTGATTGTTTTTTGGGTTTATATACATCACAAACTCAAAAATTTGATGTCATGATCTTTTAGAAGTATTTTGGTCTATTTTGAAATGTCAAATTTTACAGTGAGTCAGTTTGGTCATAATCCTTTACCTCACAATTTGATTATAATTATTTAGGAAGTGATTCAAAACAGTTTAGAAGATCAGACTTCACAAATTTTTTTATTGCAAAAATATTTGATTGTATTTATTTAGAAACTTATTTAATGCATCTTGCAATCTCAAATTTCACAATTTACTTAGATTATGAATTACTCTTTAATTAAGATTAAGAATAACTCTGTAAGTGATTCAGTACATATTGAAGTGTCACAGTGAATCAGTTTGCTTCTCTTTTGTTGGCCTTATATTGAATAATTCACAATAGTTTTTAGTTACTGGACTTTAACCCCATAATCTTCAAGCTTTCAGATAATAATCCTAAATACACTGTCATGTAACTTGCATATTAGTTTCATTGTAGTTGCAAAGTCTAAAGCTTTGTAACTGAATAACATTTGTGTAGTTTGAGAGGTGCTCTGGAGTCTGACGGTATTTCAGACATTCTGATGTAGTCTGACAAGGCTTGACTTTTTTTTTTTTAGAAAATACACCTATCTAATGTTATTTTTTGTTACACAGGCTTTTGTTCAGCACAAACTCAGGAACAACAGTTTCATAACAGTAAGAGTGTCATAGATCTATATTTTGATTATGTCTGCTGTAAACTTACTTTCCAAAAAGCTATTTTCAGATGTGCTGATATATTGTAAAAAAACACACTGTAAACATTTCTAGTCAAGACTTTTGAGCTCTGAACTGAATAAACAGAAGTGTCTACTTCACATTGGTCATTACATATTTTAGAAATTGTATCAGAATCAGACTACAGCTTGATTGACCAAGCATGCTTGAGAACACAAGGAATTTTACTTTGGTTTCAGGAGCTCACATTACATGGTCCTGACAACAATAAACAACTGAGTAAATGGAATTTAAACATTTATACACTTATACATTTGTACATTTATGCCCCCCCCACTCCAACCCAACCAGTCATACCTGGTAGGTTATATAGTATATATGTGGTTTTATTTCTAAAGCTCAAGAAATGTGAGGTGACCCTGTCATTTCCTCAGCCAATAAGCCTACATTGAATATGTATGAAATAGGTGTGAACAATCAGGTGAGAGAGCTTTTGTTCAATTTCACCTCATGTGAGAGGTCTTTGATCAATCCACATTCCACAGATTCCAGGCCACTGGAACCCACCAATGGAATGTTTAGAATTACCATGTCATTATCATATAAATGACAGTGCATCATTTGGTGGGAAAATATGTGCAGCTGTCTGACTCACTCTCACAGATGTGTCTCTGCTTATTTAAGCTCCTCTCACAAGAATCTAAAAATATATTTTGATTCAAGCTATACTGATTATGCCTCAGAGAAAATAAATACTCATGACTGATTGGTTGCCCAGTGTCTATAAAGTATAATAGGACAGCTATGAAGTAGGACTAGTAATATTACTTCTATATCAGTGCCTAAAAAAGGCCTAAATGTGTGGTAACTGGGGTATAAGCTGGATAGCAGCCTTTGAGGTGTCCCGTTATACAATTTTATGAACTTTGCAAAGGTAACATCACTCCAGTTCCAGTCAGTCTTTAACTTTTTCTAATACTTTGCGTAATAAGACACCTCAGTGCTTATTATCAATTACTTAGCTTAAGATTACTTGATAACTATCAAACTAATATAGGAAATTAAGTTTTATTTAAGTTTATGAATAAAAAATGGGTTTGTTAAGCTGTTTCTATCGGTCCATTCATCATAACATGTACTCGTACTGTGAAATGCTGCTGTTATATAGAAGTAAAGGTGACCATGACTACTGAAGTGTGGGCCCATATAGAGGTCCTTAAACTTTTAGAGGTAATTTTGGCATCGCTTTCTTCCTAATGATGTAAGTGGAACAGTTATCAGTGACTGTGGCCCAGTTTTAGGCAGACAAAGCTGGTGGGACATTTGAAATTTCACCAGCAAAATGAAGTTTCTGGACTTGCAATGAGGCGAATGGGGGTTGGGGGGTTGGGGGGTTGGGGGGTTTGGGGGGTGGCTGCTCCAAGTCCAGCAATCGAGGCTGACACTCAGCGGCGATAAATAATACATTTCTGTCTGACCATTCATCCTTCTTTCTGTCACACACGCACACTTGCAAAATAAATTATTGTTATTCACATGCTGACAGTTGCACAGGCTCTTCACAAAGCAGGATAACGGGACATGGTCAGGATGGGCAGAGTGTGAATGGCTTTACCCATAATGCTCTCTTTCTTTAGACAGTGATAATTGAGTCACTTCTTTTTCCCCTTTTCATCTTGTGTGAAGTAACTGACTTGAGCATATGAAGTGTTCTCGCCTGCATAGTTGTGTTGATACCCTACTGCAGGTTGATTGAAAGCTCAATGAGGTTGTTTGAAGTTAGTCATGTTTTACCCAGCAACAAATTCATTAGTTTAGACTCTTATTGTTGTCCTGCAACATTCACATCCTCACATCACACATATTGGCATTATAGTACATTGTCACTGTCCAAAGAAAAATAAATGACAAAATAATCTTTACTTTCAATGAAAGTTAATGTAAAAAGATTGTATTTGATTACATTTTTGATTATTTTTGTTTCTATTGGTCCAATCATCATGAATTTTAATGCAATGTAAAGGACATCTGCTGACCTCATGTTATGCATAAAAACTAAAAATCCTTCAAATATAGAGGTACTTGTTTTTTCTGTACCTTTGTACTGAACTATATATTGCTGTAAATGTCCTGTGCATTACATTACATGTTGGAAATATGTATATTTTGTAATATACTGGTAGAATACTGTATTTCTCTGTATTATTTTAACTGTTTTACACTTGTTGCCCATTTTTTTACCAGTAAAAGATCCATTTTATGAGACTGAATTGACTTCAGTTGGGAGTATCTTGAAATGTCAAATTTTACAGTGAAATTTGATTGAGAATCTTTAGAAATTTATTAAATACATCATGAAATCTCAGATGTTATCACCATTTGATTTGATTCATTTATGATATTTTAGAAAATAATTTAGTGCATTTTGAAATGCCAAATATCAATGAGTTTGATTATAGTTTTTACTTCACCACAATTTGATTTCATGATTTTTTTAGCAGTCAATGCAAAATCCAAAATTCAAATTGCACAATGAATTGATTGGAAATAGATTTGATTTCATTTCATATGTGTATATATGTCTTTCAATCTCAAATTTCAGATTTCAGTTTGATTAGAAATTAGTCTTTAGTAAGCAGTTCAATGCATCTTTAAATTTCACAGTGAATTACATTTTATTTGACCACAATCTGATTTGAGTTAGAGTTTATTAGAAATTTTAGAAAAAATGCATTAAAAATTTTTTATTGTATTTGATTATGAAGTGATTCAAGGCATTTCACCATTTTATGATCAATCAATTGAACTATAATTCTTGTACCAAAATTGGTACAAATTTTCAAAAATAATTCAAATGTCTCCATAATTCAGTTTGACCCTTTTTTCATAAGATTCAGAATTACTTTAAACAATTTGTATACAAAAGTTTTACTGGAGATTCTTTGAAATATAACACCAACAAGTATGATGTGAATTTGAAACCAAACTGAGAAATTGATTTAGGCTGAAACAATGACGGCCTACTTTATTGAGCCTCATTGTTATCAGTTGTAATGTATCCGTCATTGATGCAGTTGAATCGTGTGGATGCTGTTGTTTTTTACACTTCTAGTAGTTTTCACCAGTAAAGTAATTCTTTATGAGTGTGTCTGTGTGTGTGTGTGTGTGTGTGTGAGGTGTGTGAGAGCACAGAGAGGGGTGCTTTAGCTCCCACTGAGCATCTGTACTGTACTCCTCAGAGATATGAGCAGATAAAGACGAGGTTGGCGCCGTAGTGCTGGGGAATATATCTGAGCCGTCCTGCCGCAAAAAAACACATCAGAGCGGTTCTCCGAGGTGTGACTCCACACCCAAAACATTTCCCCTTCATCCAAACGAGAGGAGGCAGCCGCCTCGAGCAGCTCTCGGCCCCTTCTCAGCCGCTAGACGCTGCTGGCTCCAGGTGTGATTTTCTCCATGTAAATGGGGGTCAGGCGCTCGCCTCCGAATCGGCGGGGCCCCGTGTCAGCCCCTGTTTTTTGTTTTGGGTGATTATGTAGTACCTGCTGCAAAGTTGCTTATTTCTGTGTGTAAATTGGATGTAGTAGTTTGTGTAGCGCAGCCCCAGGCGCAGTGTGAGATATTGATTGAGTTGGATGCAGGAGGAAGCACAGAAGAATTGAGAGAGTGAGGGAGAGAGAAAGAGAGAGTGAGAGAGAGAGAAAAGAAGGATTGTGGGGAAGGTGGGTTTGTGAGGCTGAAGGCAGAAAACAGAGCTCCTATAGGCACTTTTTACTCGTTAAAAAAAAGGAGGGAAAAATCCACCTGGAGTTGCGAAGAAAGTGACTAAACAAACGGAATAACTTCACAATGACAGGTGATGCTCGATGTCGGAAAGCAGTGCTGAAAGAGAAAACAAAACAAAAAAAGAACAACAAAAAAGAGTGTGTGGAGGGGGGGGGTGTCAGATGGGTCCTTGTTACTTTTACAGTATAATAAGTCTCATCTCTCTCTCTCTCTCTCTCTCTCTCTCTCTCTCTCTCTCTCTCTCTCTCTCTCTCTCTCTCTCTCTCTCTCTTTCTTTCTCTCAGTCACTCATGCATGCTGTCAGAAGAAGAAATGAAGGCCATGTGTCAGCTCCCTAATAAAAGTGAAATAAAGCAAATTAGTATAGTATTAAAAACTGTTGTTCTTTTTTGCCATTAAAATCTATTTATTATCCCACAGTAAATGATCATTATAGATAGATAGATAGATAGATAGATAGATAGATAGATAGATAGATAGATAGATAGATAGATAGATAGATGAAAGTAAAAGTGCACAATTATTGTTTACAAGACTGTCCGGGGAGCAGTTGGGCTTACTTGCCTTGCTCACGGGTACTTCAGCCATATCTGGGCAGGGGATCGGACCAGCAAACTTTTAAAGAAGTTTTAAAATATCTGAATACTGTTTGTTGCTGGTGAGCTGTTGCTGGGTTATCTCTACTCAGCTTTATGAAATGTCCTATAGTACAAGCTTAAGTAAAGGACTGACATTTGTCTACGACAGTTTAGAGAACCCAATTCACCTGACCTCCATGTTTTTGGCTTGTGGGAGTAGAATAGAGACCCTGGAGGAAACCCACGCAGTCACGAGGAGAACATGGAAACTCCACCCAGATGAGGACTTGAACCCTTTATTCCAGATGCTCTGAATGTATTTGCTGTGAAGCTGCTTTTGCAAAATGTTATTTGCAAATAATCGTATGAAGGATTCTTTGAGTGTTCAGGGTTGTATATATAAACTTTTTATAATTCAAAAGACCCTTGAAGAATTATATTTAAGAGTATACAGACTTTAGATTGGAGACTGGGGTAAGCATTCATTCACTGCTGTGTTGCACCTCCTCCTTTATTGAAGTCTCAGTGGTTGGCAGCTCCTTTAACCACAACTGGGGAGCAGTTGGGGGTTAGGTGCCTTGCTTGAGTGAACTTCAGCAGTGACTTGCCAGTTTATGGGAAATGTTTCAGTATTTAACACACTTCTCTGACCCATGACTGACTCAACTGATATGGATATGAACTAATCTTCCATAGGAAGGCTGGAATCCAAAAGACTGCATTTACAACTCCTTCCAGAAACAGTGGCTCTCTATCACAGTAAGTAATTCTAGTAGAGTTCTACAGTTTAACTAGAACTTGTTGACTTGGTGAATGGCATGATGAAATATGTATGAAATTGATGTGATTGACATTTAAAATGGCTTTGTAAAAACCAAAAAAGAAACTTTTTTTCCACAGTACTCTCTCCGTCTGTCTCTAAGTTTGGGAGCTGACTTTGTTAGGCGAGGTAAAGGTAGAGAGAAAGGGATGAGATTGAAAAAAGACGTGGCTCTCTGGAGGGAAGGCATTACTGTACTCCACCTTCATGGTGTCCTTACTTAATACTGCAGGTTTGCCTCTCAAAGCCGCCACTACAAACGGACGCAGCTCACTTCACAGCCATATCATAATTGTGAGAATTCAAACACATTTATGTAGAGGAACATCAATGGAGGAGCTCAGTCATATAGCTCCTGCCTTGACTTTCTTTTTTTTCCACTTCCAAAAAAAAAATGGAGAAGGCTATTGATCAGGTGCGCTCTGGCGGCATATCCACCTGGGGCGGTGTGTGAGGGGGGATGAGCCAAGACTGACTTACTATCGTCTCCTTTTCCCAGCGTGGGAGATGAGCGCAAGCATTTGTGTCCAAATGATTGAGGTTAAAAAGTGGAGTGGTCACGGTGCCCTTCAGCACTTTTATGATTAATTTCAAGGAATCTGCAATTGATTTGCCATCAGTAACATATATATATATATATATATATA
>BRDA01074235.1:5263-21429 GCA_036984385.1 Crenuchus spilurus | reverse complement strand
GAGTTGAGTGGCATGTTGCGTTAGGAACGGTCTGATTTGTCTGATATTATAGAGCGCAAAGCGGCAGGACCGTGCAACAGAGGCCACATAATGTGAATGAAAGCTGGTCATCAAACATAACCCCAAGGTTCCTAACAACCTTTGACGGAGAGAGTGAGAGAAAGTCGATCATCAAGGTGAGGTTGTGTTGAACCGACAGTTTTGCGGGGAAGACCAGTAGTTCAGTCTTAGAGAGGTTAAGTTGTAGGTGGTGATCCTTCATCCATGAGGATATATCTAAGAGGCAGTGAGATATCCGCGCCGTGATGGCAGAGTCATCATCAGGCGGGAATGACAGATAGAGCTGAGTATCATCAGCAAAGCAATGGTAGGAAAAGCCATGCGAGCGGATAACTGGTCCCAGTGAGGTGGTGTAAATGGAAAAAAGAAGGGGTCCCAGTACCGAGCCTTGGGGCACTCCGGTGGACAATGGGTGCAAAGAGGACAGCTGTCCTAGCCATGACACTTTAAATGAACGCTCAGCGAGGTAGGATCTGAACCATGATAGTGGTGTATCCGAGATACCCATGTTTGAAAGCATAGATAATAGATAATGTCAGCAGCCTTTGACACGGTCAATTACGACCTCCTATTATAATAATTATAATTTTAATAATTATAATATTAAAATAACATTTTAACACGGTCTTAAATAACACAATAATTTTGATGAAAATTTTTTTTTTATCTTTCAGCCCATATTGTTAGTTATTGTTATTATCCTTGATATTTTGTAATGGTTTGCAAGTCTGTTATTCAATAGCCGCTAATAGATGGTCTACCTTACATTTAGGTGTATGGCTGCTGCTTCTACAGCTGGGAAATTAGGATGGTTTAGACAGTATGTTCTACTGTTATCAACATGTAGAACAAGTCCATCAAAGCCTGTGTAATTCTTTTTCTACCCATTTTTTCAGGTGATGTATAAGATGAGAAATCCAGACCTAGGGAGTTTGTTCAGTAGATGCCAACAAACCATCTCATCACAGTGAAGATGGATGCTTGAGTTAGATGAAGGCCTTCGAAGGCCAGGTGCTGTTGAGGTAAAATTTCACTTCACAAGACAGCTCAGTGTTCTGTATAGTGACGTCACCGCATGTCGCGAATCAGGAGTACACTGGACACTGTAACCAAAGCTGTTAGCGGGACAGTGAACACAGAGCTGCTCTCCAAGATAACACGCATCAGGCCCAATGCTGCTGCTGTTGGTAAATCTATAGAGGTAAAAGTGGAGTGCCCAGAGTCAGAACCTGCCGCCGTTGTGTCTATGGCAGCACCACAGCAACTGAAGGTCAAGAATGAGGAAGTTAAAAGCATAGAAGTCAGGAAAGATGCCTGCAAATCTCAAGTCAGCCTGGCTGCACCCACAAGTGGTACATCAGCAGTAGCCAAACAGACACTGCAGCGTTTCCAGCCCTCTGCTTTCACAGCAAACATGGATGAGACCTACGTCCACTTGGCCGAACATGTCAGTACGTACTTTGGAAGTGAGACACATGATGAGAAGATGCCACAACAGAGAAGCGGAGATGCCTTCATATCCTCAAGCACTGTTCATCTCGGTGGAACCAAGGAGCATGTTCCTGTTTTTGGGCCGGTAGCTCAGAAAGTTGACTCTGAGTCACCCACTTCTCCCCCTGCCCATGCCCAGACTGGACCAAGCACAAAATCTCCCGACCACGCTGGACTTCCTGAGACGGACAGTGATGCACCACAGAAGAAAGGCATCAGCCAGTACCTGTCTTACAAGAGCCCCAGCATGCAGGCGTTTGTGGGAAGCTACATTGCCCCTCTGGTTCCCAAGTTCAGAGCTGATTCGAAGAGTGTGGCTACAGAAAAAGACAAAGCTCCTGAGGTGGCTCAAGCAGGTTCTCAGGATGCTGAGGATGCAGAAACCAAAGAGCAGAAACAGGCAGAGGAAAAGGCCCAGCGACTGCTGTCCCAGCGGGAGAAGGTACTGCAGCCAGAAGATTAAATGATGCATGCTAAAGATGCCTAGCAGATATGCAGAACAGATTGTGCCAGAATTCACCAGTATATTATCAGTTGAAGCACCTATTTTGATAGAGCTGGAACTGTTATGGTACTGAAAGATTTTAATAATCTGTTGTTTGGTGTGTTATGTGGTTGATTTGTAGATCATTGCACGCGTGAGTGTGGATAATAGGACAAGAGCACTGGTTCAGGCAATAAAGAGAGTAACTGATGTGAAGATCACCATCAACAGAGTAGAAGAACTCAGTTTCCACCTTCTGGAGTTCCCCGACACCAGAGGGGTTGCCGTCACTGTAAGTGTGCTTATGTATGTCTATATGTCTACAGCCTCGGATCAGAAAATGCTGGGAAAGCGTGGAAAATACAAATATGCTGTTTATTACACTTACTTTGACTTTTAATTGCAGAAATTATGAACTAAATAGATTTGTATGATCAACTTGTCAATATACAGCCATTCCTGCATTTCAGGCCTGGGACACAAAAAATTAGGACATGGTTAACATAAGGCATCTTTCTTTGAGGATCATTGTTGACCAGTTGGTGATCCTTTGCCCATCTTTGCTCAGACTTTTCTGGATGTCAAGTTCCCATCTCCTGTTTGAAGTCGCATAATTACTGTATTAGTTTTTAAATCATTTCTAACCGTAAATTCCCAACTTTTTTTGTGAGTTGACGATAAAATGTAGGAATGTATGGTGACCGAGAAGACTCAACGCGCTGCAGATTCACAAACGCGCTGCAAACACAGAAAACGCCTTCATCAAAAATGACAACATGGGCACTACATTTAACAAACGTGGCGCAGATTCACAAAACAAATGCAAGTTCACAAACGTGCTGTAAAACCATTCATAACACAATGGAATTGTTTCCGGAGGACATTAAAGGACGTAAGACCATTTACGGCAACGCCAAATGTAAACAGAACCTTGCCGAGAGGCTGACAGTGCCTCTAATGAGAGGCAAGTTTGGTTACATTTGCTAACTTTAATTACAGTGGTAACCCTACTTACGAGCATCCCTACTAACGAGTATTCCAGGTAACTAGTCGAAATTTCGGAATATTTTTGTTCCAGGTAACGAGTAATATTCCAGCTAACGAGTAGTGTAAATTTCTTCAAATATGCCAAACCATTAGGGGCGCTGCGGTCGTAGCATCACCTAGATGCTAGCGTAGAAGAAGAGGTCAGTTTCACTTTGACCGCTGTCCAGTGAAAGTGAAAGTGCTAGTGAAAGCGACACAAAGACAGCAAAAGGTAGTGAACAAGAAAGTGAGATACATTTTACTTTTACTTTTCATATGATAAGTGTAACCATGCCATACACGTACGCCCGTCCTCCTGTCCTCCTTAGCCGCCAGCCTACACGAGCACCGTCGTCGTCTCGTTTATGTTTTAAAAACCCATATAAACACATTATTTACATATTAAAGTATACTGTATATTGGCCGGCTGACACAGATTAATCAGTTTTACATGTATTCTTATGGGGAAAATGCATCCAGCTAACGAGCAAACCAGCTAACGAGCTCGGCTCCTGCACGGATTACACTCATAAGTAGGGTTACCACTGTATAATGGTTTTATTATAGGCTAAGAAATGAAGTGGGGGAAAAAGTTGCTTGCATACCACTAAAGCCTCATTGTCATTAGAGATGCTGTCGAGGCTCGGCTAGGTTCTATTTACATATGGTGTCTGTATATGGTCCCATGTCCTCTGGAAACACTTCTGTTGTGTTGTGAACGTTTTTGCAGCGCGTTTGTTAAATGTAGTGCCCATGTTGTCATTTAGATGAAAGTCTTTTCTGTATTTGCAGCGTGATTGTGAATCTGCAGCACATTGGGTCTTCTCGTCCACCATAGGAATGCAGGTATATTAACAAATGAAATTAAGTTGACCGGAAAGAACAAGAAAAATCTTAGGTTCATTCTGTCTGTAATGAAATAAAGGTCACAATAAAGTAAAGGTAAGAAGCAGCACGTTTATATTTGCATTTTCCATACTGTCCTAACCCAACATTTTATTTGGGGTTGTAAAATAACAAATATTACATCTGTCACTCACTACCTCACCTGTGGCACTTAAGGAGCATTTGTGGGTTAGCTGTCTTGGCTAGGGGCACTTCAGTAAGGGAAACCCCCTACCCCCCTGCTTTACTTCTTTAAAACTTGTGCTGTTCTGCTATTACCTAAATGTGTATTTGAATTTCACTGGTTCCCTGTCTTGCTCTCTCTTCCTGCAGGAGAAAGTTATTCCATGTCTGCTAAGATTGCGTCAGGCACGGGACCCCAGGCTACAGGCATCAGTGAGGCAGGCTCTTGCCCTGGTGGGATACTCTGACCCAGTCAAAGGAAGAGGCATTCGAGTCCTTTCCATCGATGGAGGAGGGACTAGGTATATAAGATGGTTTTCTCATTTTATGAAGAAGCATTGATGTTCATTGTCTTCAGAACGATTTCCTATTTGAAAATGGTAGCAGTGGGGGCATTTAAAAGATTTTGTAAAACATTTGTATAATTAGTTTTTTGTTTTGCAGAGGTCTGGTTGCACTGCAGACATTACATAGGCTGGAGAATCTCACAGGGAAGCCCATCTATCAGTTGTTTGACTACATCTGTGGGGTTAGCACAGGTACAGAACTATAGGCATTCTGTACTAGAGTTGAATTATCTCTTATTTATGTATATATATATATATATATATATATATATATGTGTGTTAGAGGTGTTGAAATTAATCATATAATCGATGCATCGAGATGCGGGCGTGGGCGATTCAGCATCAATGCAGTTACAGACCATAATCGATTATAACGTGATGTCATTCATTGCATACGTAATAGCAAAAATGCTGGAGATGGGTCGAGAGGTTGAGATTAAAAACACACCAAATGTTTTAAAAGCCAAAATATGGACACTATGATGGGCGGCACGGTGGCTTAGTGGTTAGCACGTTCGCCTCTCAGTGCTGAGGTCTTGGGTTCGATTCCCCATCTGAGCGGAGTTTCCATGTTCTCCCCGTGTCTGCGTGGGTTTCCTCCGGGGTCTCCGGTTTCCTCCCACAGTCCAAAAACATGGACGTCAGGTGAATTGGGTACTCTAAATTGTCCGTAGGCTTGTGTGTGTGTGTGTGTGTCACCCAGCGATGGATTGGCACCCTGTCCTGGGCTTAGTTGAATAGTGTAATGCCCTGCCCTGCGCGCAGTGAAGGGGTAGGGGACTAACCGCGACCCTGATAAGGATTAAGGGGGTGTGATGAATGAATGAATGGACACTATGATCCTATGAGCTGACTAGGAAGCGCAATAACGTTCGATAAGCATTAACATTAATTTCCATTTCACATCTAAGGAGTGCATAGGAGAGCCTAAACGGTGTTAAACCGAGCGTGCCCACGAGCAAACGAGCAGAAACAGCTGTGAGGTGAGCAGAGAAACGAGCAAACAATGACAACTGGAGCTGAGAGATGATATCTGTGTCTTTGCACAGCTGCACGAGTCACTGCGCGCTTCACTCTCCTGCGCATGCGTGTCTGTCTGCTCGCCTCACATTTCTCACAACAGGAAATACATCAGAGGTCAAAGGCTGCTAATATGTTCACTTCAGTACATTAACAGTTCTAAAGGTTTCAAACTTTGCAATAGGAATGTGTATTTCTTATCTTGTTAATTTATTTTGTTACATTGTTATATTTTCTACTTCTCTGCAGGACACACAACAGAGTATATTTTCTTATTTAAAAAATTATTAGACATTTTTACCTCTTCTGGGCAGGGGAATCAAAATGCAAATTTACTAAGTTGAGTTCCAGTGAAATCTTTAACTCTGTATTTGAGTTATTTGCATTCTGTGTTCCGTATATTATGTTCTGGTAATAAACATTTAAATATTTAAAATAGTAACATTTCATGTATTTAGTCTGATGTTTTTAGAAAGATGTTATTTTAAAACTATGACAGTGTTACAAAATGTAATATTGTGATAATTATCGAGATTGATCAATATAGGAAAATTTATTGTGATAAAATTTTGGCCATATTGCCCAGCTCTACACATGCGGTGTGCAGTGCCTGCCAACCAAATGAAATAATGCAGAAAATTCATGTCCCGCATCGTGATGCATCGCGATATCAAATCAAATTAAATCGTTAACATGATAATCGTAATTGAATCGAATCGTGAGATCAGTGAAGGTTCACACCTCTAATATATATATGACTGTATGACATAAACTTAAATGACTGTTATGCAGGTGCTATACTGGCCTTCATGCTGGGAGTATTCCAGATCCCTCTGCCAGAGTGTGAGGCATTGTACAGGAAACTGGGTTCTGATGTCTTTAAGCAGAACCTGATTGTGGGCACAGTGAAGATGGGTTGGAGTCATGCCTTTTATGACAGCCAGTTCTGGGAGGAGATCCTTAAGTAAGCACCATATTTTCATCTCTTCAAAGGTGCCATGTGTTACTGTTATGTGTTTATGAAATGTGTTAGTTAGCTTAATAACTGAAATGTGTTCAACCCAACAGAGAGAGAATGGGTCCTAGTCTGATGATTGACACTGCCAAAGATCCAAAATGCCCAAAGGTGAGCTTCACAGGGACTCAGAAATGAAAACGTGTTTTGTGCACCAATGTGTTCTTATGAATTCTGAATTGCCTCTGTGTATCCCGTAGGTGGCAGCAGTGAGCACCATTGTGAACAGAGGACTGCCACTGAAGGCTTATGTCTTCAGGAACTACAACTTCTTTCCAGGGGTGCGCTCTCACTATCTGGGCAGCTGCCAGCATAAGATGTGGCAGGCCATCCGAGCATCATCTGCAGCCCCGGGGTACTTTCAGGAATATGTGCTTGGGAATGACTTGCATCAGGTAAATTTTACAATAATATTCAAATTAGCTGCTGTGTTTAGTGTGAATTCCTAATGTTACAAATGTCACAAGTGGCTTAATTGTCTATTATGGCTCAAAATGCAGCTTTGACTGCACTGGGGTCTCTTTTTGCTGTTTTATTGACTTTTATTACTTTTATGAAATGTCCTTAAAGGAACGGTTGCCCCAGAAAATACATGCATATTTTTGCACTTACGTTAAATGTAGTCAATCAACCAAGACATGTTTGGAGTCCAAATTTAGCTTTTTATTTAAAACTTGACCTGCAAAGCCAGCACTGCTAGCAAGACACTAAAACTCAGTAGTGGAATAAATTATCCCAGTCCTTTCTATCAAAATAATCACGAAAACATTTCTCAAGCCTCATACAGATGTTAAGATCTGTCACGCTCACAGATGTGGTTTAAGACACAGTATGACCTTTTGAGTATCTTACCCTGTAGTACATATAGTAGCATATAGGCAGTTTATAGTGGTGTGTGTGTGTGTGTGTGTGTGAGGGATGCACCAATGAAATTTCAAACCGAACACTCGTAGAGAGAGAGAGAGAGAGAGAGTGCACACATGCTGAGAAGCTGCTGTCTTCACTATGTTAAACACTATGGCTCTGTTCTTGCTTTTACTCTTTCTGGAGTTACGTTTGTCTCTCCGACCGGGAACTAGGAAAAGGTCAGTGTTATTAAAAATGCCTTTGTTTGGTATAAATTATTCAGTCTTTTAACTTATTGGGCCAAACACTGAAAGTGTTGTTTTTGCTGTTTTTGGCCAAATAATTTTGTTTGCCAAATACAGAATATTCAGTGCATCTCTTTACATACATACAGTGAGGAAAATAAGTATTTGATGCACTGCCAATTTTGCAAGTTTTCCCACCTACAAAGAATGGAGAGGTCTGTAATTTTTATTGTAGGTACACTCAAACTGTGAGACAGAATCTAAAAAAAAACAAAATCCTGAAAATCACATTGTATGATTTTTAAATAATTAATTTGCATTTAATTGCATGAAATAAGTATTTGGTCACCTACCAACCAGCACGAGTTCTGGCTCTCACTGATCTGTTAAGAAGCACTCCTATTCTGTACTCATTACCTGTATTAATAGCACCTGTTTAAACTCATTACTTGTACAAAAGATTCTGTCTGTCACAGTTGGAGTGTACCTATGATAAAAAATTACAGACCTCTCCATCCTTTGTAGGTGGTAGGTTTGAAATCCTGTCTATTTAAGGGTATTTTTGACTTTCTGCTTTTTTGACTATTAGCCTTCTGTACTGACAGCATAACAGACTGTATTTGAAGCTATTAACAAATGTGGAAGCAGACAGTTTTCTGTCTTATGTACTGCAATTTACAGTTCACTATACAGTGGTACCTTGGGATACGAGCAGACCAACATAGGGATTTTTTTTTAAGATACGAGCTGCGACTCCGTCCTTTTTTTTGTTCGAGATCTGAGCAAAATTTCAAGATACGAGTGGCTGCAGCTAGTTGGCGCAAAAGGTCCAATATGAGCAGCACAACACCTGCATCTCATTCTTTCTCATTTGTTACCCTCAGAATCAAGTCCAATCTCGTGCGCTGTACTCTTTCTTTTTAAAAAAAAATTGATAGTAAAAATGTTTTAAACTCTTAAACCTGTTTAATTTTAATAACATACATACAGTAATTATGTTAAATACTGTTAATATTATTTCGTGTGGAAGAAAGACCAGGCACAGCCCGTCATCCGCCTGCACGTCAGCCCTGAACATAGATATGGAGACTTGTTGCTGCTTCTGAGTGAAAATTGTGTTTTTTATTGAACTGCAAAGAACGAACCATGGCATCACATTCTTCAGCCAGTTGCTGAATTTCTTGGCAGCAGTCGGATGCTGAAGTGAAAAGAGAGATTTTACTGTACAGTGTGCACTACACATCTACACAGTACCGCACATCGAATTCCCTGTGAATTTCAAATGCTACAGCGAGAATTCCCCAAAAAATTTTACACTAATATTTATTGAAATCTGAAATTGAAATATTTTGTTATGCATTGGTAAAGTGTATATATGTGTGTTTCTTAATTCAAAACATGTCTTTTTGTCCATAATTTAGGATGGTTTGGGGATGTTTCACAGGGCTGGAACGGATGAAATCTATTTCAGTTATTTTAAATGGGAGAAATTTGTTTGATATACGAGTTGATTGACTTACGAGCTCTGTTACAGAACAAATTAAACTCGTATCTCAAGGTACCACTGTAGTTTCGAACTTAAAATACAGATTAGTCCAAAGTGGTAATTTAGTAGGTAATTATCTGGCTTGCTGGATAATAATTTGGCAAAATTCAAGCCGTTTTGCTACAATTTGCAAAGACTTTGTGTGTGTGTGTATGTGTGTGTGTATATGTATAATGTAATGCAGACAGAGATTTATACACTATGCTCAGCACATCTAGACAGTTTCTTAGTGGAAGTGTCTCATCCACCACTAGCTTTACTCTACTGCAAATTTTTGAGAGATGTCCTTGAATAAAGCCATCAGACTGTGTATTGGCATGATAAAAGTAGCACATTGACAAGCTGTACTGTCACCCACCGAGTTCACATCCACCCTTCAATGTGGTTGTTGTCTGGAAAGGCCAAGTAAAAAAACGGCAGCCACAGTCTGAATGAATGCACCGATTGAGAAGAGCACTACACCACACGAGCTGAATTCAGTGAGGAGTTCTTCTATTGATTTATGAAAGTGGCCGCCACATAACTGATGTCACTGCTGCAGTGGGATGTGAGAGGATTGTCAGTGTTTCGGGCCTCAGTAGAAGGGTTCTTTCGGCTCATGTGAATACTGTGGGAATTCCTGCTGAATTGTTGAAATTACTGTTTACGTATCTGTTGTAGGCTTATTACGACTGATCTGCTATCTTATGCTGTATTTTATTCTAGGACTTCAGTGTGGTAGTAATTTATATTACTATGACATTCCAAAATGTAGGAAAATGTTTTCCTTCATGGTTTATAGGCTGATTTTAGAGGCTTCAAAATCCCATGTAGCAGAATCATTATCTGCACATTCCTTTCCATCTATAGTCTTTTCTCTTCTTTGTCTCTCTGTTTTTGATCTTTTTGTCAACATAAGGAACTTGACCCCACTTAAGCACAGTCAATAGACTGCTCTCACTTTACTGCCCTGTTTAACGATGTGCTTAATATGGATTGGCTATCCTGGGATGACCAGTAGGGGATTAAAATGTAAATGTGTTTCAAGCTTTTGGCTTGAAAACCTGTTGACAGCCAAGCTCTTGGTGGTTCTAGATGCCACGCTTTATTCCATTCTCTGTTAAGGGGAGTGCTCCCTCGGTCTTCAGAACCAGCTCTGAATGCCACTTCAGTGCATACTCTTCAAACCGAGCCAGCAATTTGTTACGTATAGAGTCTTTGAGTGTGGCACACAATGAGAAGTCATTTCTTTTCTTGTTTCATTTGGTCAGTGAGTCTTTGGTGTTTAAAGCTAATTTCACACCCAAAACCATAGAAATGAAAAGTGTGGAGTACCTGGGTCCCAAACATACTTTGAGGAATGGTCATAAATCCTTTTATACATAATTTACATTAGACTTGATCCCAAAAAAGCAGAAGTTACTATTTTATTTATTTATTTATTTTCATTTCAGGCATCAAGAGTGAACACACACATATACACTACTGAGCACAGCACATGCATAGGCAGCTTTATCTGCAGCACCTGGGGAGCAGTTTAGGGTCTAAAGCTTTTCAGCCACGGAATTTTCCTGGCCGTACAAGAGATCAAAACGGTGGCCCCGAGTGGCTCCGCAGGCTAAGACGACCAGAGGATCGCGAGTTTGAATCCCAGTCATGCTGTTTGCCATCAACAGCCGGGGACCAAAGAGAGCAAAAATTGGCAGTGCTCTCTCTCTCTCTCCCTATCACTCTCACATTGCAATGTCCGCTGGCTCAGGCGTCTACTGATTGGCCCATTCAGAGCTGGGAACCCTGCGCTTTCCTCCAAGCATGTTGGCTCCCCAGTGATGGTGTATCAAGTGGTAGTTTGAAAAGAGGCGGTGACTGGCATCACAGGCAATGTAGGGGGTATGTTCATGTCTTCACCCTCTTAGAGTCAGGGACAGTGATGGGGGAGATCCCCCTAATGGATGGGATGGGTTAATTGGCTACTACCACATTGGGAAGGGGAGAATATTGGCAAAAAAATGATATATAAAAAAAGACGGAACAGAGACTTTTCAGTCCAAAACCTGTTTCTCTTACTTTGGATGATATGAAAACATGCCATCCAAAGATCTTTGGTGCAGTGCCATAATGGAACCATTTTTGGTTCCCTAAATAGTTTTTCAGTAGATGGTTCTTTAAAGAATCTTTTTTTTTTTGCAAATATTGTAAATAAGATGAGTGAGTGTCGGACTTTACCCCAAATTCAAGAACCGTTTAGGAGTCTTTGTTTTTAAGATTTTTTTCTTCTCAAACATAAATATGGCTGGTTCTGCAGGTCCTTATTCAAGTGTAGGTCACAAATGAAGTGAGGAGAATTTATTCTTTTTGAGAGCCTGTATTGAAAAGGATCTGATGCAAAGAAAATAGATTTTTGGGGGGGGCTCGGGTGACGTGTGTCCACCTACGTTTTCTTATAGAAATGTGCATGTTCTGTTGTTCTTTCTACTGAAGTTATTTTAGCACAAGTATTAAAGTGCCAGACAGTTGTGGGTTTCTCTTTGTATCCGTTCTAAGAATAGACTGGATGGCTGAAACGCAAGCTAAAATTAAATGAATGGATTTATGCAAATACCCAGGTTTCTGTAACCATACATGTGTTAGGTGAGCTTTGTCCAAGACATCAGAATACTCCTAGATCCTCTGGCACGTTTTAATCACATTTATCCAATGTAGTGTTTCACATTGTATTGACAGGGCATCGTATGGTAAACAGATTTATTGGCCTGAGGCAAATGGAAATGCACATAAAGCTCTGCAAACGCAAGCAAGGAATATGATTTGCTTCTTTAAAATATGCGTAGTAGACCTTCTACTTGTATCGTTTCCTCTGCCATTGAGATTGTGAGATTTCATTTGATGTTAAATAAAAAAATAAAAAAAAGTAACACATGAAATATATTTATTAATATGAAAAAACAAAGTGAGAAAATATGTTTTGAGCCAAAGTTTTAGATTATTAGATTAGGGGTGCAGGAAAAAATCGTTTCAAGCTCAAATCGCGTTTCTCACATTGAACGATTCAGAATCGATTCTCGTTTTCAAAAAAATCGTTTTTTTTGCAGGTGCGGGTGTGCCTTCTCAGCCACCGTAGTGCTAGGCAAAACAAGGAAGCAGCGTCAGCTATGTACAGGCATGCAAGCCAAGCCGCGGTCTTTGAAAGCAACCATTTGGAAACACTTTGGATTTTACCGCCGGCCCGGCCCGGGTAAGAAAGGGCTTGACGTGACTCATGTGATTTGCAGAGATTGCAAAGGTAAAGTATTTCGTTTCGTTCGTTTTCGTTTCGTTTGAACGAATCTGACAAAAAACGATTCGTGACTTAGCCTGGCGGCTAAGGAGGACAGGAGGACGGGCGTACGTGTAAGGCATGGTTACACTTATCATATGAAAAGTAAAAGTAAAATGTATCTAACTTTCTTCTTCACTACCTTTTGCTGTCTTTGTGTCACTTTCACTAGCACTTTCACTTTCACTGGACAGCGGTCAAAGGTAATGACTGACCTCTTCTTCTACGCTAGCATCTAGGAGATGCTACGACCGCCGCGCCCCTAGCGGTTGGCATACTTGAACTAATTTATGCTACTCGTTACTTGGAATTTTACTCGTTACCTGGAACAAAAGTATTCCAAGATCTCGTCTCGTTACCTGGAATACTCGTTAGTAGGGATGCTCGTAAGTAGGGTTACCACTGTATTCTTTCAGTATTTTTGCAGTTTAATGCTGCATGTTTGGTGTAAAACCTTGTAGCAAAACTACAAGAAGATACACAAAATTCTTCTTCTTTCATTCCAAACAATGCTTACTATGCTCCCCCCATGTTTATTTCCTTATGTGAGACAATGCTAATTAACAGCACTTGATAGTGGGTCAGACGTGGGCTACAGTAATAGACAGTACCTATAAAGAAATCGCAAATGACATTCATAGTAAATATAACCTCAGAACTGTAAATGTGATGAGGGCAAATGAGTCTTTGTCCCAGGTCATGTTGTGCTCTGTTCTCTAGCTCCTGTCCACGTTTGTCTTTATGCACCCATGTTCTCTTAAGTCTGATGCTGCCTGTGTATAAATAGCTCTCGAGTTTCTCTGTTTTGTTAAGCATCTTCCCATTCCTGCTGAGTTGTAGTGTTGGATATGTCTACCTTGTTCGGGTGTATGATTTTGGAGTTACCTTTGTTCGCCGTTTCTGCCCATTTGATATATGACTTGTGGTGACGTGCATAAAGATAATCAGCACTTGCCTCCTCCCTCCTCTGAATTCTAAACATCATCACTTGGAAAATTCATGGAATGTGCAGCGTCCCGATAAATAAAGGTTGAACCTCGCCATTGGGCATTGTTTTTGACCAGTGTGCTGCATGTAAGTGATTTGGCTAACAGAACTGTTCATGGGCACTTCTATGTCTGATTCATTAACTGTACTTGCTATCTAGTGCCTTCTTTCATACCCAGTTCAGAAATAATTCAGCTGGGGAATCATTCTGTGAAATGGTGGATTGATTCCAAGTGACCTCAAGAGACCAGACAAAGACAAATTGCAACCCAAGATATATAGTTAGCAGTGCTAAATACACAGATATAAGCACTGGGTGATCATTACATGTTCACACTTCCTACACCAGTACTGATATAACCACTGGGTGACCATTACATGTACACATTTCCTATTCCTATACAGATCCCCAGAGACCCCATTTCCCTTTTGGGCATCTCCTGGGAGCAGGTGATGTTGGATGCATGGCCTCTCTAATGAGTAGCACTGCTGAGCTGTTTGATCTGTACAAAGAGTAGTCAAGCCCCTCCCTGCAGTCTGAACCCCAGACCCCCCTCCCCCCTTACCTCCTCCATCCTTCCCTGCTGCTGGATAATGGATCTCTGGCAGTTCACCCTCAGGCTTCTGCATTCATAATTGTCAGAACTCAAAGCATATGAGATGCCTGTCACTCAGTCCGAATGCAGGACCATGTGAACGGCTGCTGGGATATTATGCAGCCACCTAATGTCTGTATGGCCTTTATTTATGTGCAGAAGGTAAGGTTTGCACCCTGGGGAAGTGGCATCATACTTTTATTAGCTTTTACTAGTCAATAATTGATCATTCTTATATTGTTTCACATGCATCTCTCATTGATAGCGGTGACCCTGTATAGTCGACTATTAAATGATTTGATCTAAGGTGCCTGATTTGACTGCCAGCTTCACAGTCACGTCTGTGCAATATGTGGTTGTTAAACAAGGATTTATACTTATTTACTTCACCTAATAAATCATATGTAGCTCGTTTTTGTATGATAATAAAAAAGGAAAATGTCTTACATTACACATAGAACCATTACAGTTAACATTGGTGAGCACTCCTGTGCTTCGGTGACTTTTACCTCTGGTGTACTGCAAAGTTCAATGTTAGGGCCTGTTTTATTTTCATTATATAGGCTATCACTTGGTCAGATTATTCATAAACATAACATTTCATTTCACTGTTATGCAGATGATTTGCAGTTATATCTACGTCTGATTCCAGTAGTAAAGTGTTCTTTAGACAGACTTAATGAGTGTATCATGGAGGTTAGGAAATGGATGGCTCATAGTTTCCTTCAGTTACATGAGAGCAAAATTGAGGTTATATTGTTTAGTTCATCGACTTCATCTAACATCTTAGATGTAAACCTTGGGCTATTAGGTCATTTTTGATTCTCATTTAAAATTTGATAAGCAAGTATATGCTGTGGTCAGGTCTTGTTTTTTTCCAGCTCAGAATGATCTCCAGACTAAAATCATTTCTGAATACCTCTGATTTGGAGAAGGTCATCCATGGTTTTATGACATTGAGGCTGGATTACTGTAATACACTGTTTGTTGGAATAGAGAGATGCTTCATTCTCTCTCATGTTTACAGCTAGTCCAAAACAGTGCTGCCAGATTACTAACTGGCACAAAGAAAAGAGAGCACATCACCCCAGTCTTTGTTTGATTACATTGGCTACCAGTCCATTACAGAATCCAGTACAAGATTTTATTGATGATTTTCAAGGCCATGAATGGTTGTGCACCTACTTATATCGGGGACATGCTTAACATGTATTCACCTGCAAGATCTCTAAGGTCTTCGGCACTATCACTTTTGTCTGTCCCAAGGACTCGTCTTAAATCTAAAGATTGTGCCTTTTCTGCTGTTGCACCAAAGCTCTGGAATGGACTCCCAAGTGACAAATTTGCCCGATCTGCACCGGTATTTAAATCCAAGCTTAAAACTTCTTTATCTGCAGGCTTTCAGCAGCTGCTAACCTGTTGAGTGATGGACTGAAGGATTGATGTTTGTCTTTTATTTGTTTTGTTGCATTATGTGGTGTCTGGAAGAGTCGCTTTCCTTGTAAAGCACTTTGGCTTTAAATGTGCTTCACAAATAACATTTACTTATGTCCTAAAAAAAGATGACTACAATGGGCAAGACTTGACCAATCTGATTTGGTTCTTAGTTGGGGCCTCCCCTACTCAATGAACGTTTTGTTCAGGCTCATATTTGAAATTTCACCCAATTTCCAGTCTAGTCCTGTTCTTTGGGCATTCTGGATTAACTTAGAAGAAGCAAAGTGTCTAAAATTCTTTAACTGCTGCTAAATTCACCACTGCATTCACCATGAGTCCATCAGATCATTCATGTCTTACTACTGATGTGGAGGCCCTTGCATCTAGTTTTAATTCTAAATGTCAGTCTATATTAGATACTGTGGCCCCAATTAAAATAAGAGTTATTATAGTCTCTTTATTAAACTAAAACGTCGAAAGTGACAAAAGACTATTCTTGCGGTACTCAGAAAATTGTAAACTTTTCTATGAAGTTCGAACAGTAAAAAGGTGAAAGCAAGACGAAAAGACGTGAGGGCAGATCGTCGTGCACACCGTAGTAAGTCGGTCCCAAGTCTTGACCCAAACCCTGCAGAATAAAATTAACCCCGGTGTCATAGATTATATCTGACTGTAAATCTTAATTTTGATCTACGTTCCCGGA
>BRDA01074231.1:2384-12486 GCA_036984385.1 Crenuchus spilurus | reverse complement strand
ATGGATGGTACAGCTAGTCAGTCAGTTTGACCACCACTTAGTATTTATATACAGTTTACATTCATTAAACTGTGAATTAAAATAATTTATATGGCAATGAATTGCCAGCTATTGTAGCAGCTTTATATAAAATCCCATAATTACATGTACATAGTGTGTGATGTGTTGTGAATCAAATGTATTGCCAAATGACATTTGTGACTCTGACTCTATGGGTTAAATAAAGAATTAGGAACTGTGTGGTTCTGCTTTATTAGAGTCAGGCAGTCTTAGAGCAGCTGGCAAATCATCATGATGAAGCATGCGCTGTCACAATGCTTGTTGTTTTTTTCTCTGACTAACTCATTGCACGCCCAGTCATCCCATCCTTTTGGAATTTTCTCTCCGGTTGAGCACAGTGGAGCAGATCCGCTTCCTTATTTCAACAGATTATCCTTTTAATCCCCGTCCGCTTAAGTTATTAACACTGAAAGAATGTACTGTATACGCTCACACACTAAGTCAGATATACACACTTGCTATTGCAGGCCATTGCTGGCATTTTACAGAAGCTCTTTCATTTTAGGAAGTGACTGATTTCCTGATTTTCAGTGCATAGGAGCAGTTGCTTTACAGAGAAATGCTAAACTAAGAGTCTTCACTTCAGCTAACTGCATTGTCTGCACCATATTTGCATGACACTCCGATTGGTCGTCAGAGTTTTTCAAAGAAGGGGATTAAAGCTGGCAAGCGGGACAAGCCAGCTGTGTTATAGCATTATAGTAGCTTTGATCTCTCAGAAGTGTGTCAGTGCTTTTTTTTGCAGTGGACTTTCTGGAGGGGGTTATGGGGTGGGGGTGCTTAGTATGTGATAGCGGAGCACCCTTTTAATGCCCTTGGACTGTGCCTCCTCCAGCTAATCGAGCCATCATCCTGCTGGGTGAAGTGTTTTAGCTTAGAAGGGTTTGGAAAGGGCCTTGCCTTGAAGAGTGGCATCAGTTTGGGTGCCTTTTTAAAATTTTTGCCCATTTTCTCTCCTTCTCAATGTGTGGTAGTAGCCAATTAACCCATCCCATCCACTAGGGGGCTCTCCCAATCACTTTGCACTGTCCCTGACTCTAGGAGGGTGAAGACAAGCATAAGCCTCCTCCGCTGTGTGTGATGTGGCCACCACCTCTTTTTGAACTACCACTGATACACCGTCACTGAATAGCCAACGTGCTCAGAGGAAAGCGCAGGGTTCCGAGGTCTGTTTGGACCAATCAGTAGACACCTGAGCCAGCGGACGTTGCAATGTGAGAGTGATAGAGAGAGAGAGAGAGAGCGCCATCTACCCGCCCAAAGAGAGCACTGCCAATTTTGCTCTCTTGGGCCCCGACTGTTGATGTCAAACAGCATGACCGGGATTCAAACTCGCAATCCTCTGATCATAGTGTCAGCGTCTTAGCCTGCTGAGACATTCTGGGCCCCGGGGCCTTTTTTAATAATAATTTAATAATTATTATACTTAATTTAAAAATATACGTATAATTTGGCTTTATTGTAGAGTTGCACCAAGTATCAAGATGTTCAATATTTCATGTAATAATGCTGAAAGATTTATTTGGGGTCTCTGAAGGTACCCAAACCTGGCTCAACATCACTGATATTGGCTCAACTTCATGATGCTGACTCAAAGTCATGACATTGGCTCAACATTACATAACTGGATCAACATCATACTGGTTCAGCATCGCAATACTGGCTCAAGATCATAATACTGGCTCACCATTGTGATAATTGCTTAGCATTGTAATACTGGCTCAATATCAAACAACATGAAAAATGTGGTATCGCTTAAATACCCATTTGTGTACTTATTTGTGTATGATGTGGTCTTTCCTCCTGACTATTTTTAAGCCGTTTTCTTGTGGCTTATGTAAAATCCATATAAATAAACCTGCCTTGGCTTCTGTTAATTTTAACTAAAAGTCTTGCAGCTATAATTATGAAAAAGGTCTTGCGCCCTGGACCGCTTTCCCAAATGAGCTGATACAGCCACACCAGTCTGGACAGGTCAGGAAGCTGCCTGGCAGCAGTGGCAGATGGGGATTGATAAATATGGTCCCTCAGGGTCTGTGCGATCGACCCATTCAGTCTCTAATGGAGAAAGAGTGGGATGGTTGGCAGGCCAGAGAGAGAGAGGGGTCAGAGAGGGTGGCCACAGTATTCGTCATGGTCTGTTTCATGTATGTCTCTATTACCACTTTGCTCCAACACCCACATAAGGAATGTATGTTGTCTGTCATTATGTTGTGGCATTGTTTATAGTTTTGGTCCATACATATTCTGCTACGTTCTTTAGCTGTGGTCTGTGGGTTCTTCTCTTCTACTAGTGTCTACCATCTTCTAACAGGAATGAAGTTCTTTACCTCTTTGTCGCCTCAAGCCTTGTAGAAACTGATGTCTGCCACCAGATAGTTGCTGCACTGGCTTCCTTTGTGAATGACCTTGGGCAGTGTTTTCTGCATCCTTCTCCATCAACCTGCTGTGTGAAGCTTATTTAACTGAGATCTAGTCTATGATGATGCCTACAGCCAGACATGGGCAGTGGACTAAGGCATTTTGGGGTGCAGGTTGTTGCAGTGGTCTTGCTTTCTCTTATTTTTCATAATTATGTCATAACATTTGACAAACTTCATCACGAAATTCTGTTAAAAAATGTGGTTTTATCACATTTAATGATGTATTTTCTGCATAATTGTCAGCCATGAATGCTGAATGATGGCATTGTCTACTGGCCCAAGCCCAAGCAGAGCATGATCAGAGTCAAAATTGGGTGATAAAAGGGCTCCGAGTGGCTCAGTGGACTAAGACACTGACACTATGACCAGAGGATCGCGAGTTCGATTCCCGGTCATGCTGTTTGCCATCAACAGCCGGGGCCCAAGAGAGCAAAATTGGCACTCTCGCACATTGCAATGTCCGCTGACTCAGGCATCTACTTCGAAGTTGGGAATCCTGCGTTTTCCTCCGAGCGTGTTGGTTCCCAGGGACAATGTATCAAGCAGTAGTTTGAAAAGAAGCGGTGGCTTTATCGCACGCAACGTCAGGGACAGTGCAAAGTGATGGGGAGAGCCCCCTAGTGGATGGGATGGGTTAATTGGCGACTACCACATTGGGAAGGGAAGAAAATTGGCCAAAAATGTAAATTAAAAAAATTGGGTGATACCAGAGTCACATCACAATGTTATGACCACCCCTGGTATGGAATTTACTCGATCTGTGACATCAGATGCCACGTGACTGGGTTTACTGCACATATAAATAAGCAAGCACAACAGTCAGTTGCAGCAGAGTGTAAAACCATCATCATGGGCAAAGTATGCAATTTGACTAATGTCTAAAAGGGCGTGATAATAGGGTACCATCTCAAAAACAAATAACTTTGTGGGATGTTGAAAGCCGCCATAGTGAAGGTGAACCAAGAATGGAGTTCTCGTACATTGAGTGCCTCCCAGAAACATAACTGTGGTGCCCCATGGGTCACTGATGCTACAATCAAAGTGATTGACCATTTAACCTCTGTAATGAAAAAGGAAAGTGTCCGGGAATTCTTTTGAGCAAACGCTGATATGTGAAACGGACAGTTAAGGTGTGTATTGTGGGAAATTGTGTAAAGAATGTTATGATGTACATGAGTGGACATCCTCATAGATATCTGTTGTCCTGCAAATGTTTGTTTTAGCTAATAAATAAATGTAGTGAGTGTGTTTAGAGAAGGATGATGGCTTCCTATTTTTGTGCAAATTCACCACATTACGTACATAAGCTTTCATTATGGATCAAAACAGGTATCATTTATCCTGATGATGGTGTTGTTGATGTCTTGCTTTTAGTGAAAAACATGACGACAGTTAAGGTTTGTTTTGATGAGTAGTTTCTGTAGATAACCTCAACACAATTGTCCATTTGTCCTCATCGTTGTGTGTGCATGCTCTGCTTTGTCCACACTGGAGTATCACAGTGATAATAATAGTGTTGTTTTCTTTCCCTCCGTCTCTCTTTTCCACACAGATGTTGTGAATGCAGTGCCTCCCTGTCCCACTGGTACTATGAGAAAGATGGCCGTCTCTTCTGTAAGAAGGACTACTGGGCTAAGTTTGGAGAGCTGTGCCATGGCTGCTCTGAACCCATCACTACTGGCCTCATCATGGTAAGGCTGAGTCTTAAACAAAAAGCAAAAAAAGACACCTCATCCCTGCATCTCAGCCTTCCCATCTCTCTGCACCCCGCAATCTATTCTCCCACACAGACCAGCTTTGCGTTTCATGCAGCTGCTCCTGTTACACGGTCCAACAAAACTGCATTCACGCAATGCTTGGTGCTGTATCGCACATGTGGAGGGACCCCCATGAATTAAACAGCAATCCACTGTTCTCGATCTGGCTTTGCTGAAAGAGCCAGTATATATAATTCATGAGGAGGAGATTATGATAATGAGGGGAAAGTTTGTGCTGGTCTCGCGATGGGGGAGCTGTTGTTTTAGTGTAGCGGTTTTGTTCAGTGTCGGGGGAACGTGCATTTCGGTCATCAAAGCTTTTCATCAGGACTGTTTTGGGGATCTTTTAGAAAGCTTTGATTTGCAGCCTCTGATATTGTACAATACTATTATCCAGACTGTACACTGCGTCGCTGTATAATTATAGTATGTAGTTAGTTCTAGTTGATATAGTTTAGAACTGCCAATGATGGTCAAAACTCCTCAAGCTTCAAGAGTTGGACTGTTGATGTGAACCAAGACGATCACAAATAAGGAGGAATTTACTATAAACATTGACTGTTTAGTAACTCAGGATTGTAAATAGCACTGTTTTGGATATTTTTATGGAAATAATTGGTTCCTAGGTACTACCGGTGATGTAGAACCATGGTTTTTTAACACTTCCATGATGGTAGTACTGTGGTACATCAGCACTTGGAAGGCTGGTCAAGTGCCGATCAGTGCGTGTGTGTATGTGTGTGTGTGTTTGATGCAGAATTAAGCAGAATTCAAGCACTTAAGCAGAATTCTATTTAAAGATACCACAAACCACTTACCACAGTACTACATTTGCAATTCTAGAGTAATGTGATTAGCTTCATCAGAGTAATACTACTAATACTAAGTACTGATGAGTACTTGACAAAGGCACCTAAGCCTGAGACTAGGGCTGCCCACTGCTCTGGGCAAGTGTGTTCACTAGTGTGTATGTGTTATGGGTTAAATTTGAGGCCTGTGTACAAGCACATTGGACAGTGTCACTTTCACATATGGTAAAACTAACATTACTATGCATAGCAGTGCCCAAAAATCCATGTTGCTTTTTGTTAATACCATCATACAACCATGGTAGTAGCATCTTGGTCAAACACATCTTGGCTGATCGCTTATGGAAGTACATGTAAAGTGTTATTTTGTTGAACATATGATTAAAAGAATCAATTGTGTGTTAGCTACATTCACCGTGGCTCCAGCGGCTAATGGACTACATTTGGAGTAAGAGGGATATTGGTGCTTTAATTGAGTCATACCAAATTTTTATTGAATTATTCGCTTAAATTAATTATTTCTGCTTCTCACATTGTCACCTCCCATACTTACAAATAGACACCGTTAGACTTGCTGAGGGGAATAAAAAACACACGGTGAAGGTAATTTAAGCATGTCATATAGTTATAATATAATTAAGCTTCAGTACTGAGGTAACACTGTTCCAGATCACAGTGAGTGAGCAAGAGTGGAGCTGCAGGGCTGATTAAATAAATTTTTTGTACTGTACGTTATCCACAGGAGGCAGAATTTTTATTGAATATTACTACTTAATAAGATGGTTTCTTTCATTGATTCTGAGTCACTGCTGTACTTAACAAGCCTGGAAAAATGAGAGCAATTTACTGAATTTGAGTTAAGTACCCATTTTGTTTTTAATTTATTTATTTATTTATCTGCATTGACTAGGTCTCTAATTCGCTCAGTATTGTTCACACCTGACTTTGGCCAAGTCATCTTGATTCTTGTCCCTTTATTAGTCAAAG
This sequence comes from Crenuchus spilurus, assembly GCA_036984385.1. Lineage (NCBI taxonomy): Eukaryota > Metazoa > Chordata > Actinopteri > Characiformes > Crenuchidae > Crenuchus > Crenuchus spilurus. The sequence continues at coordinate 6,450 of BRDA01074231.1, read as the reverse complement.
ATGTCAGAAAATAAGCATTGAAGCAAACATTTACAGAAAAAGTACCATGGAAATACCATTGTGTTAGAACAATTTATTTTTTTATTTTTATTTATTTATTTTTTTTACACTACCATGATGGCAGTATACGTAATCACAGCATAAGTGAAGTTCAGAAATGCCTGAAGTAAGGATGAACATTGTTGAGGTAACTTAAAGGTATGGTTCAGCAAAAACATCATATTTGAACACCTTTTCAATTACCCCAGATATGTGGAGTCCAAGACATTGGTTTATAGGCACCCATTGGATTAGATTTATATATATATATATATATATATATATATATATTTATGATACATGTCATATTTATTTTATTTATGATGTGGTCACTAAAACTAATTCTAGATTGGCTGTACTACTCCTGAGGTGGTTTGTGTATTCAGGTCCTATTTATAAAATGGCTGTTGTATATTTCAGCTCTGACCTTTGATGGCTTTGCCATGCCAATAACATCATACAACCATGGTAGTACCACAGAGTATTTAAGCAAGTTTCACCAAAACATATTTGGTTGTTTTTTGTTTGCACTCTTGCTATATTGATAATGCTAACTAACACAATTTTGTAGTTACATGTTAGCACTGTGCTATGCTAACAGTGGCTGTTATCACATACTTGCCTCTAAAGGCATTAATTGTCCATCTGTTGTGGTTTGTGTTAAAGTATAAAGTTTTTGATTTGGACATTCAGCTAACAGCCATTTTAAAGCTGAATTGTAGTTTAAATAAAACACAAAAGAAAACAAAGTATTATTATATTTATATGTAGCATTACAGCCCAACGCCAAACATTTATTGGGTACATTGTACTAAGCATTGTCATCATTTCTAGCTGAAATCCTAGTATGTTGTTATGCAACACCATTCTTGTCTGTTAAATCTTATCCACCTGGAAGTGCCTTGTAGTCCTTGGTTTAAAAACAAATTGTAACCAAGTTGGCCAAATGCTAACACGTCATTGCAAATGATGCTAACACGTCATTGCAAATGATGCTAACACGTCATTGCAAATGATGCTAACACGTCATTGCAAATGATGCTAACACGTCATTACAAACAACAAACAACAAACAACAAAATAGTGCTTAAGTTATTGCAAATGATGCTAACGTCATTACAAATGATCTTAACATGTCACTATAAACTATGCAAACATGTCATGATAAACGATGCTAATGTCATTATAAAAGATGGTAGCATGTTCTTATAAACGTGTAGTACTTATTAGCATAAACCTTCCAGTGTTGAGCAAGAGCAAAGAAACTGTAGACTCTGTAAAAGCTTTTGCTAACTAACTATAAATTCGTTTTGTAATCAAGCCTGTTTGACAAGTCCAATACCAGAATAAGATTTTCATCATGTAAAAATAGAAAAAAAAGTGAAAAAAGAAATTCATTTGTAATTCATTGTACATTCATTATAATTCAAAATGCTAATAAAATTGTACAGTCATTCAAATCTACAACTATACAAATTGTACAATATTATTATTTCATCGTATTGTTTATTTTATTTTATTTTTTTTAAGATAAGTTAATGTTTCTAATTTACTTGATTTAATTACATTTTGATTACCCACTGCATCCCATGATGGGTACTATTTTGATCACTTGTTGATCAGAGAGAACTTTAACAAAGCCCTTGAGTGCTAGCTGAACAGTCCTTGAACACTCGTCAATCACTTGTGATGAGGGACAATGGTGGAGTGTCTAGGAAAGCTGGTATGGACTATTAAAGTTCATCACCCACATAGTTCAGGGGCTCTATCCCAGCAAATACTTGAGTATGTGGGAGCAAGGCAGTAGGGTTGTAGCCTGTGCCCTTCCATTTACAATAAACATCCTTTCATTTCTCATGCTCTGAGAATTTTTTCTGTAAACCTTGACATGCCCATGGCTATCAACATGGTTTGCATTTTGTTGAAACCTTACTGTTCTTAAGGTTCTTTCACGTCTACTTTGTTTGGTCTGGACCATCAGACTTTACCCATTGGTAAAGTTGAATCTAATCTAATCTATAACCAATCAAAGAGAAAAATAGACAAATGTGGCCAATGTAGGTGATGACAACGAGACCTAGTAGTGTCATGAAAAGCTCTCTAAATTGCAGTGTGGACAGTACATACATACATACATACATACATACATACATACATACACATTATACTTATAGTAACCAGATAAAATGTATACAATATAACAAAAAGAGCAACTGTGACTTTCAGGTGTGACAAATGCCCTTAGGTTCCAGCAGGGAATAAACTTTTCAGGTTCTGGGACTGATTTATTTAGGTGGAAATGCACTAAAAGGTTCGAATTATGTGCATGAATGGGAAAGGAACCTGTTACACGTTGGTGTAAAAGGGCTTACTACAAATAAAAGCAAAACCCAAATTTTCAATAACATTTGCTTAAAATAAGTGAACATACAGACATAGTAGTCAGATACATTTATAACACTGCTCATAAAGTTTGTTTTGAGAAGATTACCCTGAATGATAAAATTATCACTCCTATCGCTAACATTAGCTGGCTAGCTTATTGCTAATACTTGTGTTCATGCAGGGCCTAAATGTTTTTCTTCACCAGTTTTTGTGCAAACATGCAGAGGTTGAAAGTGAGATAATTTTGAGCTCTGAGTTAAGCTTCCAAGACCAGGGTTGGGAAACATGGCTGTAAGGAATGAAGAAAACAAGTCTTCAAATTGGCCCACACAGAAAGCTCTGCATTGTCAGAGCCACCACATGTGCTATTTTAAAAAGGGCTAACTGTGAACAATAATAAAGAAGCACTGCTCAAATTTGAAGTAAGATTTGCTTCAAAACAGTGAACATGCAGACATAGCAGGCAGACAAATTTATAACACTGATCATGAAGTTTGTTTTGAGAAGATAAATAAACTGAATGGTAAAATGATCACTCCTATTGCTAACATTAGCTTACTAGCTTGTTGCTAGCACTTGCTTTCATGGAGGTGCCCATGTTTTTCTTCACTAGTCTTTGCGCAAAGATGCAGAGGTTGAAAGTAACATAATTATGAGCTCTGACCATAGTTGAGAAACATTGTTCTAAGGAATGAAGAAAACAAACTGGCCCACATAGAAGCCAGATGTACTATTTTAAGTGCCATTACATTAGAGAACTCTACTGATCTTCATAAAGGTAAATGCCACTGATTGTGACTGACTCCATTGTAGCAACAGTAATAAAAGTGGCACAGCTTTAACAGTAAGTAGATTAAACATACTGTTTCATCCTTTACTGACCAATCCATTCGTAAGCCAGTGTTGTCTTTTGTCAATACACTTAAACCAGACTCTACACCCTGATAGATTGACACCTGGCCTGTACTGTGGAGTGCAATCTCTATAATTGGACACCCCCAGCCCACACTAAGTGAATTAAAGATGGCTGAGCGTTCTATTCCAGCATTCGCTGCAAACCCACACTTACTTGAGTGTTACTGACCGTTACCGGCCTGTAAATTTGAAATGGTAATGCCATTCAATTGCATTAAGGTGCTGTTTATAGCCGGTGAAGATGCACTCAATGGATGACAGGCAGATTAAATGCAAGGCATTGAGGCTCGCCCATCTATAAACTGAATTAGGGCAGTGTATCGGTACTCACAAAATACTACATTCAAGCATTTATTTCATTTACGCATCCTGTTTCCTGACACAAATACATTATGATTGAACCCACTAACTCTCTGGCTAATTCCAAATTAATTGCTCTTTTTCTAAGAAACTTTACAGTGCAGTTTGCAGGCGAATTGTGCTGTGCTGAACATGCATTCAAGGGCGTAACTTTGGGTCCAACATTGGGGGGGTTGAGCTGTCTGCCTATTTATTTATTTATTTATTTAATCATTTATGTATTTATTTAACTTTCTTTGTATTTAATCGGTCTCTCAATCACCCAAGTTAGTATTACATAAACACAGTCCTTTGTCCTACGCATTTACTTTATTTACGAACTTACATCATAAAACACTCATGGCTATGTGACGGGATTAAGTCAAAT
>BRDA01074211.1:0-22908 GCA_036984385.1 Crenuchus spilurus | reverse complement strand
AGGTTGATCCCTCCATTGGTTGATCTCTCTGCTGATAAAGCTCCTCTTCCAAGGTTACATAACTCATTTATCCATCTCTCATGTCTGTTTACACTACAAGTCAGACATTCTGCGAAATGGAGGCTGAACCGACCAGAAAAATCCACAACCAAAGTGGCACCTTTCTTCCAACTGCTCCCCAGGTGCAAGTGGGTGCCCTCTGGGTATGTTTGTCTTTGTGTATGTGTGTATTCACACTAGATGAATAAAACTACCTAACTGACTGAAACCCTAGAATACAGCACAAGATATAATTCTATATATCCAGGGGTGCTCCTTTGGTCTAGTTCTCAAAGGAGCACCTACAGATGTTGCTTGGTGCTCACCTTTTACAATGCTCGAAAATACTACAAGCATTGATCATCACTACCCTCCTGACCCTCCTGACATCCTTCGTTTCTTTGGAGGTGGTGGAATACCAAAGTAATGACTTAATGTAGCTTGTTTCTTGGATATGCTGATGAATCGGTGGAAATCTTAAAAACAGTGAAAAAATAAACTAGTGCTAGTTATCAATTAACTACTCTCTTGAGCCCGTCTATGTTACTGTCAGGGTTGCCAGATCCATCAAAATTATTCAGCAAAAGTCAGTCTAAAACCCGCCCTTCAGATGCTTAAACTAGCCCAAAATATGTCTGTCACACGTTTGAAGCAAATGGCAAAACAACTAAGAGTGTTCGACTTACCATATTAGCTAGTGACCTATCTCTCTCTCTCGATCGACTTTGTACACGTTTGCCCGCCGTGTTGAAGTAATATCCTAGGCAACCGGCCGCTGCAATTTTTAAAAGTTACCCAATAAAACGCATCCCGCCACCCTTCAAAGTTCACCCGCGACTGGATTTTTAACAAAACAATTTGGCGTGAAAACCGCGAACCTGTCAACTCCGGTTACCCTGGCCAAATATAATCAAGTAAATGGTGCGCAAACACGCGTCACGTTGTAATTCACGTTGCGCATCGTTAATTTTGACCACGTATACGCACCTGCGCACCACTTATGTGCATCCCTGAATATAACATTAAATGAAATGCTACATTATTACATGTTAAAATTATTATGTTTATATTCATATATTTTAAAGTTGACAGCAATAAACACTTTTAAACACTGACACAACAAATCTATACATTTACTAGTCACTGGGGGCTCATTTTATAGCAGATTTTCAAGGCCTTGGCAATTTTATATTATACCCACATCTGACATAGCCAGAGGTGCTGATCTGAAGGACCGTAGCTGTAGCTGCAGCTGTCAAAATGAAGGCTGCTGCAGAATCTCTGCAAGAGTCATGATTGATGAGAGGCGTCTGATGTCACATGGTGTAAATGTCACAACTACAGAGTGATAGAGCCCTCCTCCTCGTTCCTCAAATCACATCCCTTCCCTCCATGGCTCCTTCAAATCTCTCAGCCCACATGCATGTTTCCTCTTCTCATCTACATATCAATTCAATCAATTTCCTGCCCCTCACTGGCATGCTGGCTGTGGAGTGTGCAGGATGATGGGATTTGGCAGCTTGTGATTACTGGTCAATGAGGGTGAACTGTTGCAGCGTTTCGAAAAGTCTCTTCGATAAAAAATGTCCAAGCAAAAAACGATGTTTTTGCAAGGGTTGAACATTGTCAAAATGCATAGGCACTCACCAAAAATGATTTTGAACCAACTTTGCTTCTCTAAAGAATGATTATAGAAGTACATACAAGGCATTAGGCTCTACACATTCATATCAGAATATGCTCATCACAGACTTCATATATAAATACGTGAGCACACCAGTGCAAAATGACTGTCATGGGCGAATGACATGATTTGATTGATGTCCAAAAGGGCATGATAATAGGATAATGGGTGACGGGTGGTAACATCTCAGAAACTGTTAACTTTGATGTTCTGGAGCTGTCATAGTGAAGGTGTACTAAGAATGAACTTCTCATACAATGCGTCCCTCCCAATGGTATTGCCCCAAGGCCCATTGATGCCAGAGAAGAATGATGACTCTGTATCTCTGTACACAAAAATCGTACAGAGCAATCAACACAACAATCAACGCACCACAGTGGGTCAGTTAACCGCCTGTAATTCAATTCATGCCAATATACTGTATTACACATGATATACTATAATGTAGTCCAAGCCAAGGGTGGTTATTCCCATTATTAGGTACAGTATGTGGTAATAATATTTTGATATGACCATGTATTATAATGGTGTTTTGACCCATTTTCCTTTGTTTTTTATGCCAAACAAATATTACATTTGCTAATGCTGGATTATTATTTTAAAGAATTCCACTGAAGAATTGTTCACGGAATTTTAAAGAGTGGGTCAAGCTATTGTTCTCAATGACACAAACATAATGACTATGGCGGTTCTGTCTGAAAATGAAAGTAATAGGGATTTTTATCTGCCAAGAGTAGTTACTGTGGAGAACAACACAACTGAATGAAAAAGTAATGGAGTTGTGGTGTTTATCAGTCATGTAATCGCTCCACAATGTAAGCTATCTATATTTTGAGGTTTGGACCCCATGAGATAGAGTCCCACTAGTGTAACTCTGGCATAGCTTTCAATAACAGAAGAGATGTAATTCATAGCGTGTCTGCTCGACTTCGGCTTTCTTTACAATTGGGTCCCTGTTTTCATGCGATAAGGACACTGCAAATGCATTGCATATTTTGTAGCAGACAAATGGGAGTGTAGGTGAGATTAATTCTGAGGTGGATGCAGTCAGTCAGAGTGACAATTGCAGATGTAATAAAAAAGGAAGAGTGAGAGAAAGAGGGCCATGATTCTGCTAACACTAGCCTTGATGGCCCCATTACTGTGCAGAATCCCATTCTTTCACAAACATGGAGGGCTGACCAGGCTAAAGGACTCTTCTACAACCTTCTCACTCTCAAATGGGCCATTTAACACTGTCCTCCCAGCTCTCCACATAGAGAGCTGTGCTGCTATAACTTCACCCAGTGTGGGAGACAACACATTGATTGTTGCTATCACTTGTCCTTCTCTTGCTCAGATCCTTCAAATCTCCTGAACAAAATCAGGTACTTGTTGGTTGTGACTGTTATTCAGATAATTACTTTACAGTTCTTTGCTGAATCTGAGGTCTTGACTCCAGATGTAATGAGATTTGTATGATGCTTCACAAATAATGGAATATGCTCAAACACTCTTATAATTTCACTCTTAAAAATAAAAATGATGCCAAAGAGGAACCATTTTTTGCATCTGTAAAGAATCTTTAAATGTAGGGTTCTCGATTTTTCAATACGCTCAAGCTTTATTTTTAAGAGCACACTACAAAAAGTATTACCAAATCTTGTCATAGAAATGTACTCATATCTTTCAAAAGACATGGGAGGCCTCTGGCTACTGTTTTTGCCTCCATTTTAGAACATAACAACAATCATTGTAAATGAAATCCTGAAAAGTCAATGGATCTCAGCTGAAATGTAACAATGTAAATGGGAATATATATTAATAATGATGTGAATGTAAACTAAAGTCATTTTTTTGCAGAAGAAAGACTGCAGATTCAACACATCATCAACACATCATCTGCTACAATTTTATCAAACCTCATTCCTCAACCAACCCCGTACAATGGCACACTGAAATGGAATGATCAAGGCAAATTGTATATTCCGAGTCTATTCACAGATAGAACATTATCACTGAAAAATGACACATTCAGTGGCCACTCAGCACATGACAAGAGTGTCAACAGTGCACTGTTTGACTGACAAAGGTGTCATAACAAAGTCCTGGCGAGAGGAGCTATTTTCAGACTGTGGGTTTTCACATGGAATTAAGAGTATACAGTCTATACCTCAGTTGTTCATAACCATCTATCCAGGAGATCTGTAGGTAGCATATACAGAGGGCCTGAGACCCCTCCCTGTATGATCTATGAAGAGCTGAAGAGAGACGAGGATCAAAGCATGTGTGCAGTGTGCATAGAGTACTGAAGAATGCCCTGAGCCCAGCCATGGCCAGGAATATCAATGAGAAGGGTGATGTCAACAACGAGCTATCAAACATAATAGAGACCCGTAATCGCATCAACTCTATCCAAAGCCTGAATAGAGCAATCGATAAAGAGGAAATGTTGGTATGGGTAAGTGGTGTAAGAGACAATGAGGACTTACCATGACCCCCTCTCGTGAGGAAAGGCATCCTGTTGATAGCAATGGGGACAGTGCCATGTTTATTGTGGAAGTGGTGAACATGATGCGTGGTGCTCAGACTGGAAGACACACGGGCATTGGCCGTTCTATCAGGCAGTGAAACCAGAAGGGCCAGGGACAGAGCCAACCTCCACCAGGAACTCAGGCCCAACCAGCCTGTTCCTCCAAACTCAGAACCCAGGAGAAGCACCTCTAGCCTGTGGCTGGAAGTGCCACACCAGGCCCTGGCACCCGTTCCCATCTGTCCCACCCGTTGGAAAGAAGACATCTCAGAGAGGGAAGCCCATATCTGCTATTATCCTTGGGACAGGTAAGCAATTCAGCAAAACAACAACAGTGGGATTTTTTTGCTCTAGGACGGAAACACTGAAGAGAGAAAATAATTTTTAAAAATACTCAAAAATTAGCAGTAGGTTTCCACTGACCCAATAAATCCCTAAAAAGAATCAGCAATTTCCACAGTCCTGGAAATCCCAACTAGAACAAATGTACTGCCTTCCTCCTTGGGCAACTATTTTATGCTCAATTACATGAAAAAAGAAAAACAAGTGTAAGCTGGTCTGAAAACAAGTCATAAAAATAAACATCTGTGAATATGATTCCCAAAAGCATACGAATGGATCCTACAGCAGCCCTAATCAATGCATCAGAGTGCCAATACCGGCTTAATTGAGCAGAGAAGAAGTGCTCCAGGTGACACAGATGCCAGGAGGCGTCTCTCTCTCATGCACTCTCTGTTTTCCCCAGGACTCTCTCTCTCCCAGCCTCAGGTAGGGCTTACGCTATGTTAAGACCACTCTCCCTCAGACGGCGGCCCCTCCACTGCGGAGGGAGAGATAAGAAGCATCCCAGCAGGAAAAAAAGGATTATTCTAATAAAGGGGGTGGTGGAGGGACCAGAGGATAAAAGTGAGAAAGGCAAAAAAAGGTGAAAGAGAAAGAGAGCGAGCACAAAAAAAACAGATCCAGGTTGGTTGAGGCAGGATGAAGTGAGCGCTTGCGTCTTCCTTGGTGCCGGTGGATTGAGAGAAAGAGAGGCGCGCCGAGAGAGAGAGGGAAATCTGCTGCAGCGCGGCAGAGGGGAAAAAATTGGCAAATAAATAAATAAAAGGCTTGCTGGCCGTGAGTCCTTGCACAGTAGCAGCAGCTGCAGCAGTCCTCCTCTTCTAAAGCTCTCACCTTCCGGAGCCTGAGTTGAAAGCAAGAGCAGGAGCCCAACCGGACGATGGTCAGTTCCCTGGAAGCAGCCAAGAGTCTCTCTCTCTCTTTCTCTCTCTCTCAGCCACTGACGCACACTCCGTATTGATTAGCACTGCTTTTGCATCCCCCCACGTTTCTCTCCTTCCTGTTCCCTCCTCTCCTCGAAAACAGACACACTGGTCAGGATCCTGACAATTCCCAGTTGAAGCGGAGAAAGGTGGTGGAAGGAAAAACACACGGCTTGCCGGGTGCTGGATGGCTGGGGGAGGCTGAGGCTTTCAGTCGGCAAAAGCGCGTGCCAATTACAATCAAGCACGGCCAGGCTAATGTCTCCTCCTCTGTCCCACCCCCAAAAATCCTCAATGGCTTTTTATTCCCATGACGGCCTGTACCGCAAGAGTAGAGACGCAGAAACAACTGGGGGCTGTTTTCTACCAGCACTGCAGAGCAGGACACACAGCGCTTCTTCTGAAGCTTCAGCCAAAGACTATCACGGTGTGAGTGAGAGGAAGAGAGAGAGAAGGTGGGGGCGTAGGGGGTGGTAGAGCGGCACAGCGTGTGTCTGAGAGAGAAAGGCAGAGGGGAGGGAGGCGGAGGAAGCAGCAGGCAAAACACAGCGACGAAGCACACATGCAGACATAGAGACAAGCTGAAAGAAGAAACATGAGGATATAAAAAAAGAGAATTGGTTGCATGGGCTCATGCGCACTCAAGCCAAATAAATTCACATCTAATGCGCAGGTTCACTGCAGCTTCTCAAAAGATACCACCGGAGTATGCAGCAGAGCAGATCCAGGGATTAGGAAAATGGTACTTGTGGCAACAAGGGAGAGACAGAAAAAAAAGAGAAGAGAAAGCATGGAGTCAAAGTGTTTTGAGGGTCCTCCCATTTTCAAAGAGAATGCTGAATCACATACAGTAGAGCTGGCAGCATTCATAGGTGCCAGATGCAGCCTCCCCCCCTGCGACCAACATAGCAGTAGTCGACTCCCAATCGAGATGAATAATTTACGATCAGACAAAATCTGAAAACAAGAAAGTCCCCCTTTCCGCCTTGCTTTCTTTTGCCTTGTCTCTCGTCTGCTTAACAGCAGGTTGTCAAGTTATTTGTGAAAGGGATCTGAGCATTCCTTCTTAGTGGGCCAAGGTGTGTTTTATTAAAAAAAAGCAACCTCATCTCTTATTAACAGCAATGAGAGAAAATACAATCCGCAAGCGATGCAATGCCACACAAATGATGCACCTCTGCTAAAAAAAGAGGAGATACTGAGATGGAGACAATGAGAGTGAGAGACTGACTCTGTGTGGCCCCACACATCAGATAAATCACCCAGGATAGAGATTTCAGTTGGGATTGCCTCACCGGTTGAAAGGACGTGCTCAAAAAAAACAAAAAACAGGGAGAACAGGAAAGAGGCAGCACTACCTTTCATGGTGACAGGAGGGGAGAAACAGGCCATTACTCAGCCACGAAGAGGCAAAAAGGGAGCGGGCCACCTCCAGTGAGCCCAGGCTGATTGAGAAGTGTAGCCAGGAAGGGGGCAACTCCAGTTCAGTGTGAAACAAAAACTGTGCATGTAAATCCTGGCTAGCAGGCATGGTACCAGTTATCCACAAAGTTAAAACGAACATGAAGTTCCAGCCATGGAGATTTAGCTTCAGGTTAGATCGGGCAGGGGAAGCCGCCTTGCTGTAATCGATTCCCATTCCTCTGCACGCCAAGTGCCTGAGATACATAAGAGATAACCTTGAGACCTACTGAAGTATTGCATGGCTTTGAGCATTATCTAGTTTTGCAGAGGAACTGAAGAAAGGGTGTTTGGCCTATGCACTGATTTAATCTTACCTCTGACCCTGTGAATATTCCCATTCGTTCTTCAAATGCAAGTCTGCTTGCCTCAAGAGCAAACATAATCACCTAAACCAGCCAAGAAATCAAACAAATAAAGAAATGTGATAATGTAATAACACCACCATTAACTCATGACTTGAGCAAGGCACCTAACCCCCAACTGCTCCCCGGGTGATGTGGATAGGGCTGCCTACTGTTCTGGGCAAGTAAGTTCACTGTTCTGTTCAAGTGTGTGTTTCACTGCATGGCTGGGTTAAAACTGGAGGTCAAGTTCCTTCAACCACACTGGTCAATGAGTTCGAACTCAATCTCAATCTGAAGAGTCAACTTCACTGTCAGATTGTTAATATCATTTATTCAGTTACATTCACTGTTGTCCTCTATGGCGTGTTTTGGTAGGTGAGCCTACATGGTCACTTGCACGCTTTCACATTTCCCTGCATTCTTTCATAAATCTAAAGTAAAAGAGAAGACAGAGGAAAACCCAGCTTGTGATCTTCTCTGGTGCCTTAGCAGGACAAAACAGTGCAGTGTCACTTTAGAGGAGATTGCAGATGGTTACAAAATGGAGCAGTGATAATGTCAAAGAATAATGAAGGTGGGAAGGAAATTAAGGAAATGGTAATTTATAAGAGGTGCCATCCATTGTCAGGTCAGCAGATTGGGGACATCCTCCTCAGCAGTGATGATATCTTCATGAGAGTTCTCGCAGATGAAAGCATGGTATTAATCAATCTGCCAGCCCTGGGGTGGCTCAACACGATAAGGAATGACGGTATCTGGGTGGCGCAGGACGGTGAGCGAGGCATCCCTGCGTTTAACCATCTGCCGCCTGGCACTCATTACTGTTGGCCATCTTCTTTCTCCCCAGCCCGCCGGCTGACTCACAGCCAAAAGTTCAGACAGCACACAGCGAGCATGATGGAGAGCGTGTGGGGAAGCAAAGCGCCAATCAACTCAATTGTGCCGGCTCCAGAATTTCAACCACTTACCGTATTAGAGCACAGCTAATGTTCGCAAACCTTTATCTCATACTTACCGCATATAGACTGGAAATGCTTCCTCTTGAAAGAGAGGTCCAACAATAGCCAGAAAGCCAAACATTTTTATTCAACATGCATGCATATCTGGGATGTAAATGAATGTGAATATATTATTTGGGATTCAGAAAAGCATTTTAAACGGGTAAGGGTAGAAATGAAAAGATGAGATACTATATACTACTTTGAGTGTTTTGCTCTGAAATAAACGTTTTGGAAACTTTTAGAAAACATATTTTTAGAACTATAAGACATCACAAGATGAAAACTCTGCTAAATAGACCAACACATAACTATATCTCCAAAATACAGTGTAATAAAGTCTTTATCGTATAAAGTGCCATCTTACCCATCCTGTTTATTTAGTAAAACCACAGCGTGTTTTATGCATTCATTCATTCTTTTCTGACCAAATTAAAAAAAGCTCAATTTATAGGAAAACAAGCATAAAGCTTAGCCGAGCTGCGAGCTTGTTTTTGTTGAGAGTAGCTTGTTGTTTTTTGCAGCGAATTAGAAAATTGATTGTTAAGTATTCTAAACTGATGGACAATTAGTGTTACATTTATTATCCATCCATAGTGAAGGCTATTAAAAACATGTTCACGGCCCATTTCTGCTTAAATCCAATTGCATTTACTGATCCTTACATTCTGAGCACTACACAGACATATGAACAGATGTACATAGGGGCATCATGTTACACCCCTAATCCGTTTATATGGGTATGTACTAAAGGAAATTTAAATTCCTCCTCAAACTTTTGAGTTAAGCAGCATGATAGTTAATCTGTCATGATGTCCTCGGGAAGACTGTCATGTTTTTTCATAGAGGCAGTATTATTTTCCTCATATTTCTTAATGTTGTGTCATTTGTGAGCAAAACCAACAACATAATAGACTAAGTAATAGAGGGAGAAACATCATCTTTGCTCTCCTGCATCCTGAGCTTTCCCAGTCGAGACGTTGGCGCAGTGGCCCCCAGGGAGGAAGCAGCCGCATTAATAATGGCAGTTTTGGCATAATTACTCATAATGCCTGCCTTCTCTGGAACTAATGGCCTGCGGTTGAGATATCTGCTTGATTTAATTCGACTTACGATGGCAGCACCTCACATTGCTCTTAAGGGGAGAGAGAGGGAAGTGGCAAGTGCAAACACAAGCTATGCTGCAGCCAAGAGCAGACATCCAAAGACCCTCTGGAGCAAAGAGTGGCCACAAGGTTAAGTACATTCTGCTGCATTTGAACGTGCCAGGCAATGGTGCATGGCTGGGATTTTAGTTGATTAAAGGAATACTTAAGGTTCAGTCATATCAGCAGGAAAAGTGACAATATTCCTCTCAGCTGTATGGTTTATAAGACATATTCTCTTCTAATGGAAGGAGAGAATAAAACCAGCACATTTCCTCCTTTGTCATCCCTCTATGGAGTATTTTGGCAGAGCTAATTTGGCTTCCAATTTCACAGTCTAATGGGCCCATTTTAGAATAAAAGCAGCAAGAAAAGAAGAAAAAAAGAACCTTTTTTTTTAAAAAAAATAAAAGGTTCTGGACAAGTATACCTTGATGTTTGAAGAGATACTGTAATTAAATGAAAATGAACAGATTTTTAAAACTTGGCTTTAATTTGATCTCCGGAGATGATCTCTTTTCAACAAGAATTGCGTTTACAGCAACGAAAGCAATAGGGCTCTATATATTTTGCTAACAATCACTCATTATTACATCATTAAATCAACTAGTTTTGTACGCCTCTTCCTGTCCTTTTTTTTTTGTGAATATTTATTTCAAGTTGTCTCACAATACGTCAGTACATTTGTTATTTCTTTTTCAAATGGAATATTCTCAAAATGAGTAAATGAATACCAGCAGTGTTAATCTGGACATGATTTTGCTCTGATAACATGAAATTCAAGTCATTCAAAAATGTGCAAAAAGGGGAATTAATATAATTAACACCACCCCCATTTGAGTAGCTCCACCTGCAGCTTGAGAACTGAACTACACCATTTTGTGTTTGAGGCAGAGGAAAATGCCTAAAGCAGGGATTAATACCAATTATTCCTGGTAATGCAAACAATGGAAATGAAAGTATTTCGGCTGATTTCTGCTTTTCTGTGCAAAACTGATGCTTTTATTCTAATTTCCCCATTCCACCTTATATGGCACATCAGACGGCTCCCAAAAGGCTCTTTACTTGTTATCATTTGTAGCCTCATATTTAAATCTAAATAAGCAAAAATAAATGGTTTGTGTGCTGAGAAGCCCTTTTGCCTTTAGTCTTTTTATGATAAACGTTATAATGGCTTCAATTTGTGAGTTTGTCCTGTTAAAAAAAACATTCTTACTTTTGGGGAGGGCAGTAGATGCCGCGACAGCTGTTGTTGGTTCAGGACCAGACTCACCAGGGTCAGTAGATATAGACCTAACTTGCCTTCTCTCATCCAACTGCACCAAGGGATGGACTGTTCTTATATGACGGTGCAAATTTGTGGTGGAACCTGCTCTCACCGTAATTTTCAGTTTGCAGTGACGGCACTCTGCTCTGCTATTTCCAGTGTGTATAAATTGCAGCCAACTGCTGCTTCTTTTACACATATCACTCATATTCTCTCACCGTCTTGCTAGGTGTACCTGAACTACGCCCACACACGGAGGAACATCCATCCCCCTCTGCGTTAACATAATGGTATAATCCCATGTCCCCCCATGTGATTGGCTGCATGGTGTGCCCATCAGTTCTGCCCCTTTCCACAGGTTTGTTAACTGAGCTAATAAGAAATTGGGAGCCAGTTCTTATTCAATGGGAGTCAACTCTTCTGATTTACTACTAAGCATCGGCTCTTAGAGCTGGCTGTTTTGTGAACGAGACATCACTATTCGGAACCCCCTGGATTTTGATCACCTGGCTGTGTTGAAACATCCTAACTAGTCAGTGCTTGGTGGTGCGTTGACAGTTATCACACTAACATTTGCCAATTCCATCTGTTCCTGTATAAATGCCGTTGCCTTGGTTATGTTCTGGCACTGTAAAACCATTTAACTCACTCGTGTGAAGAGTCTTCACTTGCTTAGCTTAGCTAGCTAGTTAGCTTATTGCTAAGCTAGCACTAGCTAGTTAGCTTGTTGCTCATACAATTGACAGCACTGGCATCTGGCATGTATACCAATCACTGCCTGACAAGTGCTGGTTTGTTTTGTTGTGTGACTAGTTTCAACATGATATGGTTATAACACTGATTTGGTTAAAATCAGGCTTATTGTGGCTTAACGGTTTTTCTCATATGTGTGAGAAGAGAATCACATGGGGAATTAGATGCCAAAGAATTGATTTTTCAACTCCAAATTGGCCGATAGTTGATGTTACCTCTACATGGAGGGACTGTGTGATTGGCAAGAGTCCATTGTTGACGTCTTGGAAGAGGGGGTGTGGTGATCAGAAAGAGGCACTCAAACCAGTTGTTCTGAGCAGAGCTGTTCTGGTTAAATCTTGTGGTATTTTAAACTAAGCATATCAAATATATGTCACCTCTAAAATAAATATTTAAAGGTACTTTATGAGGCATTTCTATTTGTGATGACCCAGTGACAGTTATCAATGATGGAGAACTGATAACAATAACATAACAACAATGAATAAAATAAAGAACAATAAACAATAACAATAATAAAAACATACTCATACCCCTCATATACTTTATTATAGACATCCTATAAACCAGTATCTTGGGAAATAAAAGTTCTACAGAGCAACTGGGCAACCAACATGGGCTAAACACGGTAAGTGTAATTTCACAGTGACTTGTAAAATGAAGAGTGATTGTACTGACCATTAATTAAATATGGTAGGAGATGACTATTGTGGGCTACACAAAACGCTATTTGCTAATGCCGTCTAAAGCCTTGCCCACATGGTGCCACGGTGGCCACAGTTGTCTCATCCATCATAGTGGGCGGCACAAGAAGGAGAGAGGCTGTATGTGTGTGGTTTTTGTGTATGCGTGTGTCTTCCTGCGCCCACTGGGGTCCAGGTGCCACCAGAAATGAACCCAACCATCTGTGACAGAAATACTTCTTCCCATTATGTGAACTGTGAAGCCCCACCTGTTCAAAACTCTGACCTGGCAGTGCAGGATTTAGCCTGACACTATTTGGCCTTGATTTCAATTACAATGATTCAAATGCAAAAAAAAAAGCTGTCTAGCATTACCCAACACAGAGAGTTAGAAGACTGCATCATCTAAAAAACAATAAATGTCCATTTCTATCCGGAGTTTTAAATAAATAACATAAAATAAAATAAATAAATAAAAGCTGTTTCTCAAAACAGGGACACATGCATCTGAATGGTGTGATTTGTAACTAAAAATATGAAAACAAAATATGTGAATGTACAATACAAATAAAAATACATGAATGAATACACAGTAAATCTGCCAGTGTTAAATCAACACTATTAGAGTTAAATTAACACTGATAGTGTTACATTTTGACATCCTCAGTGTAATGACCCCACAAATAAAATACATGAATGAATACACAGTAAATCTGCCAGTGTTAAATCAACACTATTAGAGTTAAATTAACACTGAGAGTGTTACATTTTGACATCCTCAGTGTTAATTTAACTCTAATAGTGTTGATTTAACACTGACATATTTACTGTGTACTTAAGTCTGTATTCAGCATGACAAAATGGCTGGAACAGTTTTGGGACTGATCTGTCAGATAATCAACCATTTTTGTTACTTTAATCATTTACTTCTGCTAACATGGGGCTAGGTAAGGTTCTTATTGGCTAATAATTAAATGAATACTTTGATATTATGTTATAAATGGTCAATTAGAGCTTACTTCAGGTTACCGCAGATGTTGAGTAGCCATTAATGTATGAACTGCTACATTATTTAATCATTAAATGAGACATTACTTAACAATTTACGAATGCATGATACAGTCTTAAGTACTGTTAATAACGTACCCTTATGGTGGTGCTACCAAATTTTCAAGTAACTAGCAACAAGGACTGAAACAGCTACATGCTACTAAAAAATCATCATCATCATCATCATCATCATCATCATCATCAAAAATCACCACAGAAATGATGCTTGAATTCTGTGCATCTTAATCAGCTTCTGCTTATGCAAGTCCAATCCCATGCTCTTAATGCTGGGTAGTAATGTCATCTGCAGCCACATCACACACTGTATAATCCTCTTAAATGGAGAGAGCAGCAGGTCTGTGTACTGCGTGCATGATGTTTCTCGCCATTTTCCCCTTGATGTGGCTAAGCCTGAAATAACTGATCCAATATTCTGCAAATGAGGCTGATCAGCTTCCTCGCTCTGTGTTTTTAGCTGTGAAATGGCTGAGATTTGCAGTGGATGTGCTGCTGGATTAAAGCATGTTGTGTGATCTGGGTAGTGGAGCTGCACCAGAGCACCACTACTGACAAATTCAAGTCCTTCTAAACAGCAGTGACAAATACAAAACAACAATGTGGTTAGAATGTTTAGTATTACATCCATTTAACATCATCAGTGCTTTGTATGAACCATATTTTTAAAACCTTTTTACCCGTTGAGGTTTATTTTGCATTTTGTGGACATTTGATTTGAACAAGATCAATTACCATAATGTAATATTATGCATTCATTCTTGAATTCAGATTCCAGCCCTTGATCTTAATCCAAGATGGCAGAATGCAATGATGGTAATACAGCAGCTGTGTCTGTTACATGCATACAAAAAATAAAAAATAAATAAATAAATCACTGCACACTGAGGAGCATGATTCAAAAAAGAAACAGTCACAAAAAGAGGGCTGCACATGTATCATTTTGCCCCCCATGGTACAAGCAGTCCTAGCCCGTTTGGTGCCGTGGGCGAACAACCTCTCTGTTGCCCCTCCCTCCACGAACAGTGTACCAACCTCTCACCTCACGTCACAACCACTGCAATCCCTCTCACCCTGTCAATCGACCAACAGCTTGCCAGTTAACACACCATCTCAAACATCCAGCAGCGCACAACCCCACCCCCTCGCCCCAGGGACTAACATTTGACAACTCTAAGCAATGCAAGGGTGCTTCACATAACCTCTCATGGGTGAGGCATGCTGTTCTTGTGCCGCCCCGGGTTGCCTATATCACCCATATCAAAAACCACCACTGGGTACAAACAATGCAAACAGTGTGACCCCAAAGGTCCATCAGTGTTCCAGTGTACCATAAATGAATGTAATTTTCCTCATGCAAAATGTACATATTTTTACCTTTCCATCCACCCATCCTAAACTCTTAATCCTGATAAGGGTCACAGTGAGTCCCCCTACCCCTTCAAAGGGCATTGGGCAGGGCATTAAGTTAATACATCTGTAGCCAGGACAGGGTGCCAATCCATCTGTTTTTGTACTTTTTCATAAGGTTATAGGTATTACAATCCAAATTACAGTGCCACATCAAGAATTTAGAGTATCGTAAAAAGGTTCATTGTTGTTCATAATAAAATTTTTTTAAAAGTTGTACTGTAAAATCGTGACATGTGACATTTTACGTTTGTTGATCAGTATGGCTTATAGCTCATGAAAATTCAGAAAAAAACATTAGTGTCATGCTGTGTCATGTATGTTTAAGTTTCCATCTTGTCTCGCCCCATTGTGCCCTGCTCCTTAGTGTCTAATTATCTGTTCCCCTTTATATAAGCCTATGTTTGAGAGTCCTGTGCGAGTCGTTTTGTCCTTGTCAGACTGTTTAGTTCTTTGTTCATCTCAGCTTTTTTTGGTTCATGTTTGTGCTTGTGTTACATTATTCAGGTCTTCACTTTATTAAACATTATAAATCTGAATCTCAGCCTGATTGCTCACAATTATTAGAATATTTAATTTTCAGTTTGAGTAAATTACTATTGAAACAGTATCAATGTGACCTTCCACCTGACGCAGCGTTTCGAGCCACGATTCCATGTCTTGCCACGTGTCTGCCATGTGCATCTTTGCACAAAACAAAACCCCCCCAAATTTTTTAAATATGTCATTTTACATGTAATTACTAAAAAATGAATTAACTTTTTAAATAAAATTATGAACAACAATTTTTTTTTTCACAATATTTTTTTGATCTAGCACTGTATATAAAAGTGTCATAAAGGAAAAATTATTTTGGATTAATATTATTATTAATAATAATCATATGCTGTCCTTTTCATAATTTACTGTAAAAATATATAGTCAGTTTAGTCAGACACTTCTGGATTAGCAGGAGCTGGTGATAATCTAAACAAATCTGCTTTCAAGTGAAATATTAAATATTTGAATGCATACCACTGAGCCAATTAAGGGATTCTTTCAGATGTGTGAGAAAAAGGTTCTGGAGGGACAAGCTCAGAGAAAATTCCTCGTCTGTTCGTACACAAAAGCAACACAGCACACACAGCCCAGGGGTACGAAATCCCAAAGCAGGGGATCAAGTGGAGAAATCAGTGAGTTCAAAAACATGGTAACAACTCAGGGTTTGTAATCCAGCTGCTAAATCTATGCAAAAAAGGCTGCTGAGAAGACTACGAGGAACAGATAAAACTCAGTGGTAGGGGAGAGGGGGGTTCTCATTTTTAATTGTATTTTTTGCTAAATAATCAGAAAAGCATTATATAGAATCACTTCTGAGCTACAAATGCAAATGTAAACAATAACTATTTTCAGCACCTACCTACAGTGACAGTTTAGTTTAATGTGCTAAATGTTATAATGCCATAGGCTAGCTCTTGCTATGAGCTGGTTACATGTTTCAAATACATGCTGTTATATTACAGTCACCAAGAGGCAGATCCACATAATATCAGTGTGAATTCTATAACTTCCACACACAGTTCATTGATCATAAATTCTGTATGATTGTACATTTCTTGTACAAAGGCATTCTTCAAGATGAATCTAAAGAAAATATCTATCATTTCTGAGATAATTCATGCATTGCTTTGGTAGTAGAATACAAGAAACTGGCCTAAAGTATTTCTACTGGAACCTGATTAACTACATAGAAAGTCAATGTCATATTTTACCCCACATATGTTTGCACCTGCTCTCCCCTACATTAACAGACATGGGAAGCTTATTTATATGGACTGTTCATTTATAAATTGGGTCCCTAATGCCTTATGGAAAAATACTCACCTTCATCAGTTCAGTTTTGAATCATTTAGATAATTATGGCCATCTCCATCATATGAACCGCTTAATGGCTGGTTAAAATGGAAACATTTCAATAATTTCCTCACACACTTGTTGACAAAATGGAGATATTCAGCCCAGCTTTGCCTTCATGATAACAATCACCTGTTTTTAAATCACATCACTGAGTTAGTAGTATGTTATTATATATAGTATATATATACTTATATTAGTATATTAACAGTTAAAACATAAAATCTCTTGGGCTCATACAATGGAATAGTTTATACATCATTTTCCCCTCTTTCTTTTAAGAAGAGACCACAGCTAGCTTTCTTGTTAAAGTGGCTCAGCGGGCTAAGGCGCTGACACTATGACCAGAGGATCGTGAGTTCAAATCTCAGTCATACAGTTTGCCATCAACAGCCAGGGCCCAAGAGAGCAAAAATTGGCCGTGCTCTCTCTGGGCAGGTAGATGGTGCTCTCTCTATTACTTTCACAACTTCTGCTGGCTCAGGCATCTACTGATTGGTTCATTCAGAGCTGGGAATCCTGCGCTTTCCTCCAAGTGTGTTGACTCCCCAGTGATGGTGTATCAATGGTAGTTGGAAAAGAGGTGGTAGCTAGGAGGCTTGTGCTTGTCTTCACCCTCCTAGAGTCAGGGACATTGCAAAAGTGATGGGGAGAGTCCTAACGGAGGGGATGGGCTAATTGGCTACCACTACATTGCGAAGGGGATTAAAAAAAAAAAAAAAAAAAGGTCAGATAAGTGAAATGAAGTTGACTTAGATGTAACGTCTTCATGTCACAAGTTACAAGCAGGGCAAAACATCCATGCACATAGATGCACACTGTATTGGGGGAAAACCCGTACAGCGAACAATCATGATGTGGCCACCATATTGACCTTGTCTAAAACTGAACAACTCTGCTCAGACTCAACAAACTCTGCCAAACAATGCCAAAGAGAGTAAAATGAATGTCTGTTTGTCAGTGTATTATAGAGCAGCACAGAAAATACCTGCTTGTTCAGAGCTCCAGAGATACAAAGCTTAGATGGTGACCTCAGGAAGCCATTCTATCCATCTAGTGCTGGAACCGCATGTGCTGAGCGCTGGGGCTGTTCCCATTCCTAATCAGTCAGAGCAGATCGATGCTAATGCTAACAGGGCAGGGAGAGGGATGAGCAGTGCGGGCTAACAGAAAGCCCATTCATCACGCACCTGCAGTGGCCCTGGTGCCAGTATGGCCCTTCCCTTAGGCAGGGCGGGGTCCAGGGCCTGACACTGCACATGATAGATGCCCTTCATATGCTCCTCTCGGTTCTCGACACTCAAAGTCTCTAGCTTTCTGAGAAAGCATCATTAGTAAAGCATCTGAATGCTGTCAATGTCATTGTGGAAATACAAGTTTTTCCAGGTTTTTCAAAAATATATGGATGGTTTATTGGTGATGTTTCACTGAATTGCATTTCCTTACCATTTTAGAACAAGGTATACATGTTAACATCTAATACATGAATGGATCAGTGTAAATCAAATGTAAACAATTCTGTTTTCATTCACAACACAGCAAATTGGCCAACATTTCCAATGTTTGCTATTTTTGTTTAGTACAGGGGCTATAATACTAACGTGGCTAAATAGTATTGTATGTCTATTAGTGCATCTCTAAAATCATAAGTGAATTCAAAATGTACACTGTCATATATATTTGATATTTTTTACACATTTTTTGCAAATTTTGTAATTTTTTTTTGCTTTAATGTTGATACTGTTTAAGTAAGAATAGTATATACTGTAATTTATTAGTGATAAACATTCGAATAATTTGAGATTCTGGATGACTGATTTTCATAAGCTATTAGCATACAGATCAACAGCAAAACAAAAACGATTGAAATGTCACTTTACCTGTAATGAATATACATTTTTTTGAATTAACAACAATGAACTTTTTCATGATGTGTCAGTCCATATCACTTAAAATGTTCTTGGATGACATCTATTATTATTTTCAAAGCTGTACTGGAAAAGTAAAGAATAAATGTCTTTTTCCTGACTGTGTTTAGTGTAAAAGGAGTGCTAGGGTTGTAGGATACATTTGATCATCATGGACAGTATTTCTACAAACAAAGAACAAAAAATACTGAAATACTGAAAACACACTTAGAATCTAAGCCCGTGTGCAGATAGTTTTCTGTTCTCTTCTAAATGCAGAGAAACAAGTCAAAATGATTGTCTGTGATAATCGACCACTTTACACAAGCAGCAGAGATAGAAAACCACTGGAGTGTTCATTAGATAAAAGCTTAACAATTACTGTTGGTCCATTCAGCATTAAATGTTCATACAATATGGCATTTTCAAATGATGTTAAAACATAAAAGCCCCCAAAATGTAGTTACAAGGGTTTCTTATGATGCCAACATCTTCTGGCTGCTCCTCAGTACACAATGCTGGTGGCCTCCAGGGGCAGGAATTCATTTAAACATGACGGGTGAAGCATCTGCATATAAACACACCATCAAGATCTTCATTATGGTGGGAATAAAGAAAACGACACCATGGCACATGCAGTGAAAATATGTGTTTTGCATCAGCTTTGGAACATGCTGTGAATTTGGCCAACTCGCTCCTAGTAAACTCCCAGCACATTTCTTCCCCCAGCATTGCTGCATTGTACTGTAGGCTGCTGCTGCAGCGTCAGCTGTCTGTGTATCTCTCATTTCCTGCCAGTGTCCTCCTTGGCTCCAACCTGATCCCTTGTTTGGGCTATCATTACCCAGCCTCTATCCAACATGCCCATCCAGACACACCTCACTGCGATGCGGCCCACTCAACATAACAATCTCGCACACTTTATTGGCCAGAGCGAGGCTGTCAGAAACAATGAGGGTCAACACCTCATAAGCACATGCGCTGGGCTGGCAAAAAAGCTGGGAGGAATAAATGGACGATCCCCAGGCTAGGGCTTAGGGCTGGACTCGGTGGACCATGTACATCAGCCATGTCCATAAATCTCCCCTATCACTGGACAGAGCGGTATAAAGGAGTGGGAAAGCAAGGGCTTGGCCCATTCGGGTCTTCACCAGCCTGCTGTAAACAGCCCTGGCTGGACCCAATGCTAGAAGGCACGGTGAGTCACGTCACTTGGCACTGACACACAAACACATTAGCTTTCCAATTAGAGGTGGCCCAGCTCTCCACAGCCGCGGCGCCAGCCCAGGCAACAGCAGCATCCCTCTGAAGTAAGGCGAAATGAAAAGGACAGCAGGACGAGAGCGAGTGAGTCACAGACTGGAATGAGGAGGACAGCAGTGTGGGGTTGCTGCAGTACAGGAGGAGGATGGGGGCTGTGCTAGTAGACCAATGTTTTTATACTCATAATCAAAAACAGCTCCTGTTGTCAATCAATGATGAAACTGTAGGGTGGAGAACAACATTCTTAGCCTTCGGGAGACGGAATTCCTTTTAACATTGATGTGGACTATGTTGTGTAGTCACTTGGTCCAATTTCCTGAATCCATTTCCAGCCATTACCAATTAAATGTACAATGTTCAGCCACAACATTATCACCTCTCAGAGATTAGGTAACTAATGTTGATTATCTCAGGACAGAGGTGCATGTGAAGGTCTGGATGATAGACGGCAAGGAAACACTTGATTTCTGTAGACATAAGAGATTCTGGAGAAAAAATGCAAGACTGTCCAGACCCACTTTGACAACTGGACCTACAGCAAACATCTTGATCACAGATACCACAGTGCACTTTCAGAGGTCTTTGTAGAATTCATGGCCTTGGTGGGTGAGAGCTGTTCTTGTGGAGTACCAACAGTATATTAGCCATATTAACAAATTAGTCTTGGGGTGGCATAGTGTTTTGGCAGTTAGCATGAGTGGGATTCCTTGCTGGCCTCTGGTTTTCTTCCACAGTTATCCAGGTGACTTGTTACTGAATTAACTACGATATAGCCATGAAAATAGCATTAGTTGCTGATATGATGTTAACGATAAACAGCTAATTAGGTTTAATATTATGGCTGACTTAAATGAAGTGAATTAATTGCATTGCATTAAAAACCTTAAAAATTAACTAATCAATTATCACATTGTGGGTCCCGAATGGCTCAGCGGGCTAAGACGCTACCACTATGATCAGAGGATCGCGAGTTCAAATCTCGGTCATGCTGTTTGCCATCAACAGCCAGGGCCCAAGAGAGCAAAAATTGGCAGTGCTCTCTCTGGGCGGGTATATGGTGCTCTCACTCTCTCTATCATCTCCGTCCACTGATTGGTCCAATCGGAGCTGGGGACCCTGTGTGCCTTCCTCCGAGCGCGTTAGGCTCTCCAGTGATGGTGTATCAACGGTGGTTCGAAAAGAGGCGGTGGCTGCATTACACGCAATGGAGGAGGCTTGTGCTCTCCTACACCCTCCTAGAGTCAGGGACATTGCAAAGTGATGGGGAGAGTCCTAATGGAGGGGATGGGCTAATTGGCTACCACTACATTGGGAAGGGGATAAAAATTGGCAAAAACCTAGAAATAAATTATATTAAAAAATGATAACATTTAATTTTTTTATTTAATTATATTTATTTTGGTCAAATAAAAGTCACATAAAAATACTGTTTAATTAACATCTGCATGTTATTTTGAGGTAAAATTCTGCATATGATAACTACTGTTTGAATGAAAATATGGCATAATTGCTCATTCAACAATGTATTCATTTTTTGTATTTTTGTATTTTTGTGCAAACAGATAATGTTGCAATTAAACCCATATTGTAGGTTAAATTTATTTTAATGTCCATTTATTTATATGTTGTAATAACATGAACGTCAATATTATAATTGTGCAAATTATAAATAGCCTTGAAGTATGGAGGATTTAAACATAGTGTGTATAGAATTTGTATCAACATGTCAGTTTGGAATCATTGTCATCATCATGATCATTAATGATTAATTTCAGAAATGATTTAGGCTAGTCACTCAATCTTTGATACTAATGATGATTATTTCAGGTGGGCTGTTTTTAAAAGATGGGGACAATTTTTCAAACACACATTCAAGACAGGAAGAAACAAGCATGATAAATAATTTGCAAGCCAATAAATCAGTATGTACTGTATATCTGTATGTAAATGAAAGCATACAGATCTGCTGATGAGAGTTAGACAAATAAAGACATTCTGTGTTAAAAAAACTATGTATTTACATCTATATAACTGTAGGTGCCAGTATAAGGAGGTGGTCACCTCCTTATATAGCCTATGGAATAAACTTCACATTGCTGAGAAAAAAGTAGATGCAAATTACTGTGAAGGTTCAGCACCATGCTCTCCAGACACATTAGATTCTTCTTGGAATTATCTCGCTGAAGGGCTTGCCGCGCTCTCTTTGGTTTGAATCAACACCTCGTCACACTCCATTAACAGTCTGATTGCCAGGTAATTATTATGCTCCTAAATTAGATTTGACCACATTGAAAGTAAATTAAGTAATCAGGCATTAACAGGGACTCATCCAATGGGAAGGCTGTTCACACACATTAGTGTGGTGCCAAAGACATAAAGGTAAGACAAAAACTCAAGGGTTGGTAACTGGCATCATGCAACAATACGTGCTTGATCAGAAAGCCTAGTCAGAACGTCAGAGTGCATTAACTAAATCACTCTCAGCCAAAGAAAAAAAAAAAACCACAGTACAACTGTAAATATTAACTCTCTCTCTCTCTCTCTACATATATAAATATATACAATGGTGTTTGAAAGTCCTAAAAGTAGAGAAAGACGAACCAGTGAAACAATGCAACAAAAAATATTATACTTGGTCATTTATTTATTGAGGAAAATGATCAAATATGACATCTGTGAGAAGCAAAAGTATGTGAACCTCTAGGATTAGCAATTCATTTGAAGGTGAAATTAGAGACAGGTGTCAATAAATAAGATGACAATCAGGTGTGAGCGGGCACCCTGTTTTATTTAAAGAACAGGGATCTATTACATTTACATTTGAGGCATTTAGCAGACGCTTTTATCCAAAGCGACTTACAATTGGGGGTTAGGTGCCTTGCTCAAGGGCACTTCAGTCATGACCTGCCTGGGGATCAAACCAGCAACCTTCAGGTCACCAGACCAGATCCTTAACCACTAGGCTACGGCTGCCCCCCGGAAGTCTGCTCTGCACAACATGTTTGTGGAAATGTGTCATGGCACGAACAAAGGAGATTTCTGAGGAGCTCATAAAAAGAGTTGTTGATGCTCATCAGACTGGAAAAGGTCACAAAACCATCTCTAAAGAGTTTGGACTCCTCCAACCCACAGTCAGACAGATTGTGTACAAATTGAAAAAAAAATAGGATTGTTAATATTGTTACCCTCCCCAGGAGTGGTCGGCAAGCAAAGATC
>BRDA01074184.1:5520-18928 GCA_036984385.1 Crenuchus spilurus | reverse complement strand
CTGAGAGGCGAGTGTGCTAACCACCAAGCCACTGTGCCGCCTGTCACAACAACAATGAATTCTAAATTATATCAGCAAACTCTAAAGGAAAATATCAGGAAATCTGTTCAAGGCTATGACAGTCTAGACCTTATAACGTCTAAACCTTACTCCATAGAGTAATGGGCTAAAATCCAAAATTACGTGCTTGTTTTTCTGTTTTTTATTTGTGTGTAAACTTCAATGTTAAAATGACACTGTGACTTTTTAAAGTCACATTTAAGTATGAATGCCTTGTTTCCAAAGTCAATAAGTAATCATGTTAAATAATTGTGATCTCAATATTGACCAAAATAATAAATGTTCAGTGTAATCATGAAGCCCTATTTTTTACTCACTATCAATTAGTCTTAACTGAAATATGTTAATTTATATTAAATCAGACCTGCCTGAAATATCCTTTTATAATAAGCATATGTCTCCACACAATAGTGTGGAGAGCAAAGATGAATCAATATGCCTTCTTAATTAAGCTTTCAATAATGCGAGGCCACACCTCATTTGCCCTCTGCATCCAAGCCTATATAAACAGGCTGGTTTCTATGAAGGTGCCTACATAGCAACCACTAGTATGGGCAGTTATATTGTGATAGGAATAGGCAGCTTTATCTCAGGTAAACATGGAGACCTCCTGGTTTTGAAAGGGTCCTATGCGGCGCCGGGTAAGTAAACAGTACCGTGGGGGTGACAGCAGGTGCCTCTCATGCTTTTGTGTACGTCAGCCTGTTAAAAGAGAAGGTCCAGTCAAACAAGCCCAGAGCAGCAGAACAAAACATGTTCACATTCATACAAAAACTACTATTAATTACCGCATAGCCTGTACAATCAGTACAACAGAGAAGGAACTTTGCGCAATTACAGTGACCCATGTGTGCATGAGCAATACAGCAAAAGAAGATTATGCTCCCCCTACTTTTATTATGAACTACATTTTGCCACACTGAAATTAGGCATTTTGACTCCTCCCACCCACAGTCCTGTACAAGCGTAGCTGAGATTATTTGACTTCACAGATTATTTTCTGCATTAATCATGACTGAAAATGACAGATTTGCCTTCATTTGTCTCTGTTGTATTTGCTTAGCCTTAGAGCACTTTTCATAGCTGAGTCTGACTGACAGGCTAAAGCAGGGTTGCCAGATCTAGAAAAATGTCTCATATTAAGTGGTCAATCACAGAAATGTGAAGAATACCCCAGTAAAAAAATTAATTGCTGAAGCATATGAAGCATTTTGTATGCTGATATTATTATTATTATTATTACTATTATGTAAAATAGGCTAGTGAGTCTCAAGGAAATAGATACATAAGTAAGTAAGTAAAATTTATTTATATAGAGTTTATCACTGGCAACAGTCACACAGTGCTTTACAAAATAGGTCATCCTATACAATCTAAAGTAGACAAACAAAACAACAAATCATAAAACACATTGAAAGACGATGAGAGTGTGCCTGATGTATTATCTAAATGCTTCCTTACGAAGATGAGTCTTTAATTGCTTTTTAAAAGACTCGACTGAATCAGAAATTATTAAAGAGATTGGTAGTGTGAGCAACAATGATAATAATAAAATCATTATAAAACAGTAAAACAGGCAAGTGAGACAAAAAGTAGATACATAATTAATTTTTTTTGTTGTTCACATGATTTGTTGCATTTCCGCTTTTTTCAGAACGAGTTTATTACTTTCACATTAAATATTTGTCTGCATAAATGGAAGCTGTAGTGAAAGTTCTGCAATAAAATTTAATGCTTCAGCGCTCATCAGTTTTGACCTAAGCCAATACTATATCATTCAGACACTGGGCTTCCTGGCCAAATACAAGTTACTAGTAGACTTTAAAAGGAAGAACATTGCTTCTGCTCTATGGATTTCAGGTGCCGATGCAACAACGTCATATTCCATCCTTCCTACCACCACCAGGTTGGTCCTGGTCCCGTTTCAAAGAGGGGTGGCTCCACCTCTGCCATCCATCTATCCTGCAGTATCTCTTCTCAAATAATTAATCTCTCTGTTAATATCCTTGAAATCAGATTAGCTAATGGAGGTTGGTTTCTCCTTATTGAGCCTCGAATCCTCTCAAGGTTTTTTCTTCCTAGCCCTAGGGAGCTTTTTCTTGCCACTGTTGCCTTCGGTTTGCTCATAGTCAAAGCATTAGGATTCCATTGCATCCTATAAATCTGTATTTTACAATTCCTCATTTCCTTGTATGGTGGATCCTAATGTGGATTAAAATACAATTATTCTCACTCCTGTTCTCGTGTTTTTATGGCAGAACTATGCTGCTGTTATAAATATGTATGCATGTTAATTATTTTAAGTACTTATTTTATTAGAGTATTTATTAATTATCTGCATGTAGGTGTTGTCCTGCACTGCACGCCTGACTTACAATACATGTAACACCTAGAACTGCCTACATCTAAAAAAAGTAATTCAGGTTGGGAGATCCCTTATCACGTAAACCTAAGTATCTCCACCCACCAGGTCGAGAACAGCAGTCAGCCATGTTGCATTTTCACAGAAAGAAGTACAAATTGTTCACAGACTCAAAAGGGATTAGGTTTATCAAGTTAAAGTGGCAACAACACGTAATTGAGCTTTTATTTTTAGGTGAATGCTCAGCTTATCATCTCTTTACTATTCTGGTCTTTTGGTCATATTGTGCTATTATGGTCAGACAAGTGTCAGTGTTCATGCATGTTACAATAAGATTATTTTCACAGAATGAATCTGTATCTCAATGTTTTCTGTGTGCCTTTAGCTGTGGCCTTCAGTAAAAAGCTGAGGTTAACTATTTGTCAGTGCCTTATTTGAAGACGATGTCATGGAAAACTACATAACAGGTTTCCAGGAAAGAACGAAGGACTTAATCAGCAACCACTGTCCATTAATTCATAAGCAAAGAGTCTGCGGATGAAGCCACAGTGCTGGATTAAATCTAAACACAGTCTTGTGACTAAAGCGCCATTATATCTTGTACTGTGGGCAGCAAACTCATGATAATGTGGCATACCCACAGCGATAAATTCACAAAACTCAAAATGCTCCAAGGGTTCATGACAAAGGGCACACAGGCTTTCTTTGAACTTAGCTTTTACTAAAGGTTAAAAAAAAAAAGTTTTTAAAAGTTGTAAAGTAAGGTAGTATTCATCTATGTGATGGCCTTCACTATTCCAACACTTTTCTAATATTGGCTGCCTGCACTACTATTTGTATGGATTTAAGCTTTAATCTTTCATTATAGTTGATTTAGTTTGAGTTTAAAAATACATTTATTATTATATTAAAGAGAACAGTCTGGCTACTGACTAGAAGACTGAAGAGGTGGGGGGGCACAACTGGATTGATTCTGGGGTGGGGGGTGTACTGGAACATAAATAAATGTTTTATTAATTATTACTGGTTACTATTAATATACTAATAATATATATTACTCATTATTAGTAATAAAATTGCATTGATAATAATATAACATTAACATGAATAAATAAATAAATAACATTAATCAAATATTAATATATTATTAAATATTAATAAATTGTTAAAAGCATGTAGCAGAAAATTATCACACAAAATCAGTGAGTGCTGTGTGAATTGCGTTCTCACACTTAAAAATGTGCTCTTTACTTTTTGGCAGTGAACCAGATGGAGTGACAGGTGGAGGACGGCCAATCACACGTTAGTAACAAATGTCAGAGCCAATCGATGAACTTGTCTGTGCTCTAAAGAGAAACAGGCTGCAGCTTGAGAGGCCTGTTTTTCGCTGGGTCCTAATGCTTGACTCGTTTAATATAGTGTAACACTGTTTTTGGACAGTAAAAGCTGCAGGGGACCAAAACTGCCTTTTGAAAAAGTGCAGGGGACATGTCCCTCCTGTCCCCCTGAATCTTTTAATTATATTATGAACTGTAGATGGCGAAAGAGCCAATTCTTTGCAATCTTGCACTGGGAAACATTGTCTTTTTGAACTAACTGATAATTCTCTGACATTGTTTGGCACAAAGTGTTGAACCATGATACATCCTTGCTTGCAGTAGTAAGAGTAAGAGGCAAGAGTAAGCCTGTGGTAGATGCTCCTAAATCAATCTTGATGACCTCACCTCAACCTTCCAGAATAGTGTCAATTGTCCTTTGCAGTCTTATTTAGCCTATCTCCCAGCTTTTTGGAGTGTGTTGCAGCCACAGACAGACAGACAGACAGACAGACAGATAGATAGATAGATAGGAAGTGTGCATTAAAACAGGCAGAAGTTCTTTGTAGAAGGTTCTCAATGCAAACTACAGGCCAGGTTCCAGGAAAGGACAAACACATGTAATATTCCCCACAGTCACGACTAGTACACTAAGCCTAAGTGATGTTACTTTAAAAGAGTTGCCATTGCAATAAATTAGTCTGCAACTACTTGACTGGCCAGTGTCCAGAAAGTCATGAGCTAGTTTTCCGAGCACAGATTAAGGCCAGCCTGAGAACTACACCACAGATGGAAGTCTCCAATGAAAGGACCTTTTTGTAGACTTTGAATTGCACATCATTAGGGAAACTGTCTTCTCTTTGTTATTTATTAAGGAAAAGGTAAAACAAACAAGATGCAACTTTGATGTTAACCTAACCATTTATATCTCTATGTAAGAGGCTCTGCAAGCATCAAAATGAAGAAAAACTTTAAACATATCCTTGAAAACAAGTGGTCCAGCCATTTTCCCCTAATGCTTCAGACTTCACGGAACAACATCAAAGAGCACAATAAATGCACTGCTTTGAATAATTACAATTTATTGCGTTCAGACACATCAGTCTGGTTTAAAGCCTGGGGTCTGACCCATGCTGTGTCTCTCCAAGTGCATGCATCACAGGAGAAAATGACCAAAAGTTAGATTTCAAACTTCAACTTCATGCAGAGAATCAAATCAGAGTGCTCTTGAGGGCAAGGCCAGTTAAAGAAGAGAGATATGAACCGGCAAATCAAAGACAAGTGGCAACACTGATACCCAAGTAACCCTCTCACTAAAGACATAAGCTTGTCCTAGGCTATGAACTCTCTCCACAATCTTCTGAATGAACAAGCAAAATTATTTACCTGATGATAACACAGGATAAACTGCCCATAACATGAAAAATGCATAACAAATAAAATGTATTTAATTCATTTACTAATAAATAAAATTGTAGTACATACAATAAAATGCATTTTAATTACAATATTATTGTAGCAGTTATAATATACTGTTAGTATAATATTTATTTTGAATAAAATTGTACTGTACTCCTGTAATATAATATGATATATTATATTCATATAGGTTATTTTTCACTGTCCTGACTATCAATATGATATCATGGTATATAAAAAATAACCATCATCATTATTATAAAGTGTGGTTGCATAAGTTATATAATAATAATAATAATAATTATAGAAATTTCATACATTTCAAGTCTCTCTATAAAAACTATTGCAATTGGTTCTCTCCTCTTGTTTGTTTTTATCTCCTCATTCATTCAGTTTTTTGGTGTATATAAAATGACACCCATTTGAAAAAAAAACCCATCGGATTTGGGCATGTGTATGTATACACAAGAAACAATTTTGAGCATGAGCATGCAATAACAGACCTGCATTGGGTATATGTATATTACTGAAAAAACATACAACCATTTAGAGCATAAATATGGCCATTTTGAGCCTGTCTGTGAAAAACAGACCTGTTTTGAGTACATGTAGATCATTTTGAGCATGCAGAACACCGGCATGTGAATGCAAAAACACACCTCTGTTGGCCATGTACACACTGGCAAAAAACATGCAACCATAGTTTGGTGTAATATCCTAATTGGTTGAGTTTATAAAGATTATTTAAGCTCATTTAAATTCCTGTTTAGTTTGTCTTGGAGGTCAGGCTGTCATTTTGGGGTTTATCCACAGCATCCATGATACACAGCAGTACAGTACATTGGAGATGGAACCTGAGGTGGTGTCTTATCTAAAGAGGTTTCCAGGTTCCAAATCCATATACATGTGCAAAAGTTTGTGTACCTCCACTGATGATTTCTATGTATAATTAAGCTCATCTCCACAGAAAACAAATGGAAAAAATAACTGATTAGAAAAAATAAAACCTATATTACTTTAGGGGCCATAACTTTGGCACAGGGCACACTTGACATTTAATAAAGAGTAAATAAAGAGTGCAGAATGCGCAGAAGTTTGTTTTCAGTAGAAGGTGACTTCACAATGCAAACTAAAAGCCAATAATGACAAAATCCGTATCATGTGATAATCGTATTCACTTTAATACTCATACAGTGAGGAAAATAAGTATTTGAACACCTTGCGAATTTGCAAGTTCTCCCACTTAGAAATCATGGCGGGGTCTGAAATTTTCATCTTAGGTGCATGTCCACTGTGAGAGACATAATCTAAAAGAAAAAATCCGGAAATCACAATGTATGATTTTTTAATAATTTATTTGTGTGTTACTGCTGCAAATAAGTATTTGAACACCTGTGAAAATCAATGTTAATATTAGCCTTTGTTTGCAACTACAGAAGTCAAACGTTTCCTGTAATTTTTCACCAGGTTTGCACACACTGCAGTAGGGGTTGTGACCCATTCCTCCACACAGATCTTCTCCAGATCGGCAAGGTTTCTGTGCTGTTGCTGAGTTTGAGCTCCCTCCAAAGATTTTCTATAGGGTTTAGGTCTGGACACTGGCTAGGCCACTCGAGAACCTTGATATGCTTCTTACGGAGCCACTCCTTGGTTATCCTGGCTGTGTGCTTTGGGTCATTGTCATGTTGGAAGACCCAGCCACGACCCTTCAATGCTCTATCTGAGGGAAGGAGGTTGTTCCCCAAAATCTTGCGGAATTAAAATTAAAATCTCATGGAAAATTAAAATCTCGTGGAATTAAGACCAAAAAGTTGTATTTTGGTCTCATCTGACCACAGCACTTTCTCCCATGACTCCTCTGGATCATCCAAATGATCATGGGCAAACTTAAGACGGGCCTGGACGTGTGCTGATTTAAGCAGGGGAACCATCCTTGCCATGCATGACTTTAAACCATGACGTCTTAGTGTATTAGCCACAGTAACCTTGGAAACAGTGGTGTCAGCTCTCTTGAGGTCATTGACCAGCTCCTCCCGTGTAGTTCTGGGCTGATTCCTCACCTTTCTTAGGATCATTGATACACCACAAGGTGAGATCTTGCATGGAGCCCCAGTTCGAGGGAGATTGACAGTCATGTTTAGCTTCTTCCATTTTCTAATAATTGCTCCAACAGTTGATCTTTTTTCACCAAGCTGCTTTTCACCGGAGCCCTTTTCAGCCTTGAGAAGGTTTACAATCTTGTCTCTGGTGTGTTTGGACAGCTCTATGGTTAGTAGTTGGTAGTCTTACTGAATGTGTGGGGTGGGCAGGTGTCTTTATGCAGCTATCAACCTCAAATAGGTGCTTCTAATTTAGAATAATAAGTGGAGTGGAGGTGGACTTTTTAGAGGCGGACTAACAGGTCTTTGAGGACCAGAATGTTTGCTGATTGGCAAGTGTTCAAATACTTATTTTGCAGCAGTAAAACACAAATAAATTATTAAAAAATCATACATTGTGATTTTCGGATTTTTTCTTTTAGATTATGTCTCTCACAGTGAACATGCACCTAAGATGAAAATTTCAGACCCCTCCATGATTTCTAAGTGGGAGAACTTGCAAATTCGCAGGGTGTTCACATACTAATTTTCCTCACTGTATACCACACATCACAAATGTGTACTCTTAAATCCAGTACAAGCTGTTGTAATTATGGCCATAAAGGTTCATCCCTAGTTAAGGAAGGTCAGTTCTGCATGCAGCCTAGGCCTTTTAGATTTGTCAAACACAAGAAAAGCAAAAAGTGGCACAAAAGACAATAGACTTCACTTATAAATCAGTCGGTACTATTGTGCCCCCTAGCAGTGCATGTAAGCCTTCAGACGCATTATAACATTCAAAAGAAATGGCCTTCCAGTCCAAATATGTGGCATTTCTAAATTGTAACAGCCCACCCTCTGCCCTGTTTTATCCAGACAAATATGTAAAGACATGAACAATAAACGGGTGAAGAATGTGGGCATGAAAGTCTTGCCAAGCTCCTAAGCATGACAGGCTGTAAAACAAACCCCAAAGAGCCAAAGACTTTTCTCATGCCTCTTTAAGGCCACCTTCACGTTCCTCTCCACAAATGCTTCCAAACTGCTAAACTTTCACAAACTAATCTTTGAACCGTAATGTTAATAAATAAAGTAGTAAAGACATCAAAAAGCAATTTAAGTGTAGTGTTTCTATCAGGCATGCTGCCATCTGCCTTTAAGGCAGAATAGTGACATTCAGCTAACCTTATCATTTAGAACAGCACTAAGAGCTAACACGTTCACATGACCAGAGTGACGTGCAAATCTGATTTTTGCTCTAATGTGACTCAAATCTGACCTTTTCAGGGCTGTGTGAACATCTCAAATACGATCTTGTCACATCAGATTTGAGACACTTTAATATTTTCCTAGTTCGGATCATAGACTGTAGACAAAAAGGTTTGAAGACAAAAACAAAATGGCCGAAATGGATGATGTCATATTGCTTGTGCTTGCGCATTAGATGATTGCAACCAGAGCATGCACAGTAGAGATGGAAGGCGATGCAGCACTACAGCTCAAACTCCACCTCCTCTGTTGGGGTGACGCCCCTTTTGCCGGGAGCGTACAGCCAGACCAGTGTTGGTATGCTACATTAGTCCATGTCCGGCAGAGTGAACTGTCAATCAACTCAACCAAGCTGTCAATCACCTCATCACCACACCCCTTTAAATATCCCCAAATAACTTCTATAAAACACATTTATCCTACAGATAAATACTGAGGGGTTAATTAGTGTAGATACAGATTGTGAAATTAATACAATACAGCTGACAAAGGAAACCAGTGAATGAGGAAAATAATTTCAAAAGCTATAGTTTGCTGTCGCTCCCATTCAATACAACGGTTGTGGGTGGGGTTTAAAATTTTACTGCAACCAGCCACTAGAGGGCATCAGAAAAATTGTGAACTCACTTCTTTATTGCTGTTACTGTGTCCAGTTCTTATATACAGTCTCCGGTTTGGATATGTATCCAATTAGTGAGAATGTGACTTGAATGTTACCAGTCATGTGTCTTTTGTCTGTAAGCATGCACATAGTGCTGAGGCAGTTATTTTGTCTCTGTTTACTGACATAATTATGAAAACGGCAAAAGCAGTCGACTGACTTTTATTCACCTCCTCCACCTGAACATGTACAGTCCACCTGCTGTTTACTGTCCACCTGAGCAAAACACCAACACACATCGGCTACTTACACCTCTGCTTTACCTGTTTTTAATACAGTCATCTCACAAATACAGGGTTGCCAGATCCCCAACACCTCCCACCCATTGTGGGACTACACTACAACCATGCTACACAAAAGGAATAGTGCCCAAAAAAGTGTCTTATCACAAACATTTGAATAAGCTTTAGTAAGTAAATATTCTCTTACTTTGTCTTCACTTTAATTTCTACTGAGTGCACCTCAGTATGGATGTGACTGTTTGTACTGTTGGTGACAGAGGTACCACACAAAAACATATCAATCAGGGTTCTTGCAGGTTTCAGTGAGTTAAATTTAAGC
Organism: Crenuchus spilurus; assembly: GCA_036984385.1. Taxonomy (NCBI): domain Eukaryota; kingdom Metazoa; phylum Chordata; class Actinopteri; order Characiformes; family Crenuchidae; genus Crenuchus; species Crenuchus spilurus. Next base: position 9,202 of record BRDA01074184.1, on the reverse strand, counting down.
CTTTATTAAGACCTTTTGAGATCATTCTCAGTGAAATTTAAGACCAACATGACAAATTGCCAGAAACACTCTAATGATCCCAAATATTCTCAAAACATCCATCCATCCATTCATTATCATACTCGTTTAATCCTTATCAGGGTTGCGATTAGTCCCCTACCCCCTCACTGGGTGCAGGGCAGGGCATTACACTATTCAACTAAGCCCAGGACAGGGCGTCAATCCATCGCTGGGTGTCTATACACACACACACACATACACACAAACGTATGTGTTTTTGGACTGTGGGAGGAAACTGGAGTCACCGGAGGAAACCCATGCAGACACGGGGGAGAACATGGAAACTCTGCTCAGATGGGGACTCAAACCCAAGACCTCAGCGCTGAGAGGCGAATGTGCTAACCACTAAGCCAATGTGCCGCCCTTTCTCAAAACATTTTATTTTTATTAATTCAGTTATAGAAAAGGAATAACACAACACTAGCATGTCTAAATACAAGCTCACCCTACATATGTCAGGGTTCTTCTTTTTTATCACCAATCTCAGGTTCAAGAGTTTTGAGTTGCACAAGCTTGTCTTTGTATGCCCTTCTCAGGGCATTGAGCTTCTCTGCAATTACAAGTAAAAAAATGTAAGACTTTAATAAATTTAATTTAAGACCTTGGATTGATATCTGGCTGTTTTAAAGTCTTTTTAAGGCCTTACATTTAAAGTTTTGAATTTTAGACTTTTTAAGACCTTGCGGGAACCCTGTTCAGAGACAGATATGTTCACATTACAGACAGATATGTCACTTACATTTATGAATGTGAACCTTCAAAATCCGATCTGAGCAAAAAATTGGAATTTGTAATGAGGCTTGTAATGTGAATGTAGCCACAGTGGCCTAGTGAGTTCAGTCTTCACTCAAATACAGGACTTGACAAAATTACCAGTAGAGCGTTGGAGCTGTGAGGTCAGCAGCAATATCCTCTTCATGTAAAGTTGAGCTCCACAAGCATTATAAACACAGCTGTACCTTTAAACACAGCCCAAGCCCTCTGTAAAAGGAAATAAACCAGTCTACCTTGAAATTAGATCAATTTGTTTTACAACCCATTTGACAGGGATGAACACCAGTGCTTGGCCCCCAGGTTTATCCACACACGTTAACCCAAGTGCTCAGCACATACACATCCATGGTCTGACCAGGAAAATGTCAGGAAAGCCATCTTCTGCAAAGATCATGGTTCAGTACCTCGAACAAATGTAAGGAAAAGGTCTAAAATAAAGTTCCGCACATGATGGATGGCATCTCGTTCTCATAGGAACATGCCATTTGCATCTTATTCCTTATTCTTCTCTTCATCCAACGTGAGTGGATGAAGTGATTTTAAACTTCTTGTAATCGTTTTTCAGAAGGAACACCCACAAAACAAAGAGAGACATTCAAGATATACCGGAAATACATTTGAAGCAACAGCACAAGCATTAAAACATCATCATGATATTTCTTCTTACCTGACTGTGAAATCATATGAGCATGACGCCAGCACAGTCTTGTAAAATGGGGAGAACTATAAAAAGCAAGAGAGAAAATTAATAGTATAGCTGGCAGGAAGAATCACAGCAACCACAGCCCAACTCCAAATGAGAAAGTGCAATAAATGTCATTGCCTACACACTGATATTTTGGTATAACAACCACAGTTCACAGTTAAAACATACAGCTTTTAAACAGATGCACTGTTGATTCATTTTTATAGGCAAGAATATGTCATACAGTGTCAGAAACCGCATTTGTGATTACTTAAAAGCCCCAATGCCTACTCATTTTCATGATTATATTTGTTATTATTAAGTTATTGTAATTTATTTCCTATGAACCTGGCAGAGGAAGAATGTTGTCTGTCTCAGCTGATGTGTTGTCAGAATTCTGGTGTGGACTGATTGACTGTAGTTTATCTGTTTCTCTGCATGCACTGTTGGCCTCTTTTCACCATTTTTCAATGGTCAGGACCCACACAGAGCAGCTATTATTTAGGTGGTGGATCATTCTCAGCACTCCTGTGACACTGAGGTGATGGTGGTGTGTTAGTGTGTAATGTGCTGGTACATGTGGATCAGACAGAGTTGCTGGGGAACACAGCTCAATCTTGTTGGTACACCTTGTAGGGCTGCTGTGACCTGGTGGTTAGAGACCTAGCTTTGTGACTCGGAGGTGACCTGTTTGATCCCCTGCCAGGACACAACAGAAAAGCCTTAGAGAAAGGCATCTAAACTTAAACTGCTCTCGAGGTGCATGTGTGCTCACTAGTGTGTGTATGTGTTTCACTTTATGGTAAATACATCACGATTTAGGCACATGCTTAGCACCATGCTAAGTGTTGTGGTATAAGAATTCATTACCTGTTAGCTATTAGCTTCCCACAACAGCAAAATTCAAATCAAATTTCACACAAACACAATTTTGGATGAAATATATGTGATTTTGTCTGACCTATTCCTTTAATAAGGAGAACTGAGGAAGAGGGGGGGCTTATCTGGACACATGCATGACAGTGCTGCCGAAATCTATACCTGTTAGCGGGCTAAAATAGCACGCTAATAACTTCAAAATGAAAATGCCTGACAACAGGATTCAACACGAGTCTCTCACTAAAAGCTATTTCATAATCATGTCAGGTCAGAGGTGTTAATTTCATAAATGAACATCATGCTAAGCAGGCTATGGAGGTTTTGTCCATGAAAGAATACACAGAGAAAAGCTTGTTTACTGAATTCCTGAGGAAAACAGACCTATAGTGGGGAAAAAAAGTATTTGGTCAGCCACTGATTGTGCAAGTTCTCCTACTTAGAAAGACGAGAGAGGTCTGTAATTTTCATCATAGGTACACTTCAACTATGAGAGACAAATGAGGGGGAAAATCCAGGTAATTACATTGTACGATTTTTTAAGAATTTATTTGTAAATTATGGTGGAAAATAAGTATTTGGTCAATAACAAAAGTTCAACTCAATACTTTGTAACATGGCAATGACATGCTCCACAAATTGACAATGACAACTCCACAAATTGTCTAGGCCACTTCAGGATCTTTACGGCGCCACTCCTTCACTGCCTGAGCAGTGTATTTGGGATAATTTTCATGCTGGAAGGCCCAGCCACGTTTCATGTTCAGTGCTCTTACAGATGGAAGGAGGTTTTGGCTTATAATCTCACAATACATAGCCCCATTCATTCTTCCCTTAAAACAGATCAGTCGTGCTGTTCTCTTTGCAGAAAAACAGCCCCAAAGCATGATGTTTCCACCCCCATTCTTAACAGTAGGTATGGTGTTATTGGGATGCAACTCAGCATTCTTTTTCCTCCAAACATGGCGAGTGGACTTGAGTACCAAAAAGCTCTATTTTGGGGCTTGATATGTCCTCCTGAACTAGTTACTGGACTTCTCTCGACCCTGGTGTCAGAGTTTCTCTTGGTAATCATTGTGTGATACGGTAGTACCAAGTTTTAGTACGTCCCGTAAGTTCCAGGGGGACGAGTACGGTCGTGTACAGGTCCGGGTAAAGTTCATGCGGTTATTGGTCTCCTCCGTACCCTCTTCCAGTAAACCAGTCTACTCTGGTTTTATCTCGAAAAACCATGAGTTCAGGTGAGCGGTACAAACCTCCTTTTTCTTACGACTCAACGTAGGGTTA
>BRDA01074179.1:0-44291 GCA_036984385.1 Crenuchus spilurus | reverse complement strand
GGGAGGTTTGGGTTTCCCTGCTTAGACTGCTACCTCCGCGACCCGGCCCCGGATAAAGCGGTTGATAATGGATGGATGGATGGATGGATGGAAATTCCATTGTGTGAAAATCAAATTGGTGAATCTTAATGATCTCCTTTTATCATCTTGGATTCTGTTGATATAACAGAGAACTTGTAGAGTCCATAACTTGACAGGTTAGACCTGTGTTGGCAGCACAAGGGGGACAGACACAGTACTAGGCAGATGTCGTTCAGAGTATTAGTGAATATATGGACGTTTTGTGGTCTAATGACAGTAATTGTTATATTGAAAAGAAACTTAATGAGAATTGAAATCAATCAGGTCACATCTTCTGCTTGGTTGTGGTAACACCATATATGGAGAACAGCTGTACTTATCATCACTGGAAAGAAGATTAATAAAGAAGCATTGATGCTAAATGGTCTTTTCTATCTTTCAGTTTTTATGGATATAAAACAACAATGATAAAAAAATAGGACAGGAAAAATATGTCTTCAAATTTTGTTGTTGGCAATGATTTAAATAAAAAATGGATACATGAAATTAAGTGTAACCTCAAAACTTAGATAACCTTTCTGAAGCACTCTTATTTTTGACACATTATGAACAGAACTAGTTCATTGAAAATAATGCTTATGGTGGAACATATAACAAATAAGAGGAAGAGGATGACCTGCAATAAGATGGATGTAAACAATCAGAGGAATCTTGAACAAGCCATTACAAAGCCTGAAGACAAAAATAGGAGACATGATGTTTTGGGAAAAGCAATATTCATATGATCCCAAAGAGTCATAATTGACTTGATTATGCTTAATTTTAAAATTATTTCTAATTAGTGCTACAATGAACACAGCAAATGAATTGGTAAAACATGCACATTGGGCATAAAATAAAGGTAGAATTTTCACCATAATGTTCTCCAAAATCTATAGCAAGACAGCTAAACTGCTGCCCATCAGTAACTCTGAACTACATAGAAACAAATGGTGAAGACTGCCTGCAACAATTGATTCAACAGATGAATATTTCTGATCATATTTAATCATTAAAATGTTCTTCCAACTATCCACAGTCTAGACAAAATTACAGTAGCTGTGGTCTTCAAGAGCATACACACTCAAGTGAAACATTGCACAGTACAGGGCAGCCAATCAGTTTAGCGCTCATTTACATATATCAGTCATAAAACAGCCTGTAGTGAAGTTATGTAATGGTAATGTAAACATTAATTTATGTTTAAAACAACAGAAATCTCAGAAATGGGCCAAAGAAATAAAGAATATGGGCTTTTAAAGATTAAGCTTTTTATTTACACTCTTATAAATATTTAAAATATAAATATTTATTTACCTCAGAAGGTTTTTATATCAATACATACAATCTTATTATTGTGCATAACAAATTACAATCATGTTAATGTGTGACTCTACGTATGGTAATTAAGAGGTCGACATCTATTTTCTAAAAAGCAATTTCCTCATTTTTAAATACATGAGAACTATGTTTCTTTGTACTGATCAGTGCTCACAGTGATTTGGTCTGTTGTCTTCTTCATGGCTCATAGGTTTGGGGCACTGGAGGTTGGCCATACTATTTCAGTTTCTGAAGACAAAATGCACTGAAAACTGGTTGTTTGGCGACTAACAATCCAGATCCAGGGTGTGTACAAACTATGTACTGTAATACACTAATACAGTAAACACTAATACTATAAGGTACTGTATATACAATGTACTAATCCTAATAGTATGGACTTTGGCAGGTTATTTCTCTAACAGGAAGTGATGAAATGTTGTATGCCAAAGTAAGTTACATAGCTGCATTTGAGCTGCCGTCCGCCATTAAAAAAAATCCAGATGTGAGTAGCTCCTCCCTTTCTGTTACACATTGCATTGTTTGAATAAGAATACCATATTTAAAAAACTAACCAGTTCTGAGTATGCATTGCAGAATTGTGAGTACACTCAACTTGGGCACTTGTAACCACAGTACATACACAAAGTTGTTTTTATGCACAATTAGGGCACACCCCAGACTATGGTTGGGAAGTGAAGCCTCTCTGTGTGTGATGTCCTCATTGGCTGTATATACAGTATGCAAGACACAGCGGATTAATACATTTGTATGATTCAAGTGTGAAAAGGTAGTTAAAACAAGACACTACATTTCCTCAAATACTTTTTCATAAACAACAATGTGGACAAGTTACTTTGACGAATATTTCCATCTGCATCAGCCAAGGTTGATGTACAATGAAGGATGCTATTGAATAGAGTCCTATGGGAGAGGGGGAGGCTTTATTTGTATTTTTTTTAATAATAAACTTCTCTCAATCTCTCTCTATTTTGCTCTGTATCTGTAGGTCTTTCTTTCTCTCTCTCGCTGTGTAGCTATCTCTCAGTCTGTCTCTCTCTCTCTGTATCTCTCTCACTGTCTGTCACTTTCTCTGTCTGTATCTGTCTTTCTCCCTTTCTCTTGTATGTCTTACTGTCTATCTGATTTGTCTTTCTCTTTGTATCTCTCTCTGTATCTCAGTCATTCTTTCTCTTTGCATCTCTCTCTCTCTCTCTTTGTATTTCTTTCTGTATCTCTCTCACTCTCTGTATTCCTATCTCTGTCTCTCTCGTTTGCTTGTTATCTCTCTCTCCTTGTATATATACATTGTGTGGATCTCCATCTTTCTCTCTCTTTTTGTATCTCTTCCTGTGTCTCTCAGTCTCTCTCTTTCTCCCTCCCTCTCTGTATATATCTCTCTGAGTATCTCTCTCTCGCTCTCTCTTCGTATTTCTCAGTCATTCTCTCTCTCTCTCTCTCTCTCTCTCTCTCTCTCTCTCTCTCTCTCTCTCTCTCTCTCTCTCTCTCTCTCTCTCGTGTGATTTGACTGGCTGACTGGTCTGCTTCAGTCTGAGTGTTTGCATTGAGAAGCAAGCTCTCTCTCGGTCTGTCTCTCTCTCACGGTCTCTCTCTCTTTCCCTCCCTCTCTGGCGTCGCGCGGAATAAACAGTGAGGGGGGGGTTTAAAGTCTCCAGCTCTCTCAGTCACCGTTTAGCCCTCAATTAATCAGCGCGTGCTGCTGCGCGAGCTCCGGGAGATTTGTGGCTGCCGCAGTGGCCAGTCCCTCAGCTCCGGGCTTTTATAGACTGCAGCCGGGACCGTACGCAGTGCTGGATTTCGCACAGGCGCCTGAATGAGCGGCTTCGCAGAAGACCAGCGCGCGTCTCGTGCTCGCCATGTGAACATGTGATCTGAACAGAGCTGCTGACAGCAGATCGATCAAGGTAAGGCATGTGCACGTTTTCTTCTTCTTCTAATCCTCCTGAGCATATCAGTGGCTTTATCAGCATGGATGAGGCTTTTTGGTAGGGAAGAATTGGGAAAACTCTGGCTGTTTTCTTGGACAGAAGGACATGAATGAAATCAGTATTCAAAGTTATCTCTGCCCGCCTGAGCCTTCATATCCTTATCGATCTACGTGATTTACAAGCTAGATGATTTGGCAGCCCCACAGGTCCGGTACAGACCTCGATTTCAGCTTCTGAACAGCAGCTTCTGAGAGCTTTCATGCAGCACTGGCACCGACAGTTGCAATGTAGGGCATCTCAAACGGAAGCCCTGCATCAAAGCCTGAGAGGCGAGCTCAGTTATGCGTGTAGTTTTCTGATGTTTTTCTGCTTGCAGTACGATTGCAACACGTACTCATGACTGGCAGGCGATCAGTGACCCAAAACAGTTCCTCACTGAACCTGCAAGATCATAGAGATGATCCACTAAGGTCCTGTAGCAGTAACAAGAAAGTTCAAGAAAGTGTTGAGGTTTGAGTGCAGCCCCAACCCTTCTCTTGGAGATCTTCCTACAGACTATCAATCCAGTCAACCCTCTTAATCCTTCTATGTATTGCCTGATTGAAAATGCTGTGTTAGACTTAGGTTGGCATTAAAACTTACATGAAGGTGAATCTTCAGTTGGTAGACTGGCAGGCGATCATTGGCAAGGCTTGAGCCTTCAAGCTCTACAGAGATGATTTACCATTCTGCACTGCAAGCAGAGTCCACAAAAAGTTCAAGAAAGTGTTGAGAATGAATGGTTATTTAGTGTAGCACAAAATGGGTTTCACTAATGCTGCCCCTTGAGATCTTCCTACAGACTTTGGCTTAACCTTTTCAACCCCACCTATTCTATCCATTTATTGCCTTCTTCACTACCTGAAAGTGAAGTGTTAGATGTGGGTTGGAGGTGAAACCTATAAGAAGGTAGATCTTCAGGAGGAGGATCATGACTGACATAAAATTAGCGACAGATCCTTCCACAGTGGTTGAATGCACTTGCTAGCTCTACAGAGATGATTTACCAATGTTCTACACATATGGACAACTAGCAGAAAAAGCCCACAAAAATTTCAAGAAAGTGTTGAGAATTTGGTGCAGCAATCAACCCTGTTCTTGGAGATCTTCTTCCAGACGTTAGCTTCAATCCTGTTATTTGTCTAACTATTCAAAAAATCTTGATGAGCTGAATAAGGTTTGGGTTGGAGGTGAAACCTACAGGAAGGTAGATGAGTACAGAATTAGAAGAGCAATTCAGCACCTTGGACAGCACTAAGACTATTGAACTGAACTGCAGTGCTTTATGTTTACTAATGCAATTGAGCTCTTTGTTGTATAACTCAGAAACATTCCAGTGCAGCTTTGAGTACAAGGTAACATAATAATGTATATGCCTGCTCCTTATATATATATATATATATATAATCATTTGAAGTATTAGGATATGAAGGGGCAGCCATGGCCAGGTATTTAGTGTTCTGGTCTTGTGACTGTAAGGTCGCTGGGTTGATCCCCGGCATGACTAATGTCCTTGAGCAAGACACCTAACACCCAACTGCTCCCTGGGCACCATGGATAGGGCTGCCCACTGCTTCGGGCACATGTTCTCACAGCCTTGTGTGTGTGTGCTTCACTGCATGGATGGGTTAAATGAAGAGGTCAAATTCCATTGTGTGCAAATCACATTGGCAAAAAAATAAATTAAAATTAAATTAAAAGAAGCATTAGGACACATGCTCTTTGATTGTTTCTTCCAAAATCCAAGGAAGTAAATGGTTATTTGTTGAAGTAACTGTCTCTACTGTCCTGGGAAAGCTTTATACTAGAATCTGGAGCATGGCGGTGAGGATTTGATTTCATTCAGTGATAAGAGTGTTCTCAACCTCACCTCAACAAAAACTCATCCCAAAAGAATTGGATGCATCTCCCTCATCTACTGTTCCAGAGCTCAATGCTGGGGGGCTTTAAACCCTTCTAGCTCATGCCTGGCATTAGGCATGGTGCCAATATGTTCATGTTTATCTGCCCCAGAAAGTCCTGTTCTTTTGGCAGTACATCTCTACAGGGACTAGACAAGCTATGTGTGTGTGCATTTACACTTCAGTGTCAGTAAAGGGTGCCACAAAGTAATTTAATGCATTCATTAGAAGGGGTGTCAACAAATATTTGGACATAGTGTTGAAGAACATGGTTTGGCTCTAGATATTCTTTTTGATATTCCTCAGCCATCACATAGGAAAGGTTTGGAAAAGGTTAAACCAACAAATTAGCAGGCAAAAAGTTGCTACTTAATTTATTATTCTTGGTATTTATTCTAATATTAATGTTTTTAAAAGCATATAAAGGCTTAATTCTCAAATATATCATTTTAAATGTATTTTGTTTTGTTATAACTTTTGTTTGCATTCAAAACTCAAAAATAGATAATTGTCCAGAATGCCACATTGTGTCTGTGATCCCTGCAACCTAATTTTAAAAAAGAAGACCCGCATTGCACATGTACAGTATATGACTAATTACTGGAATTAATTTCATAAACTGTTTTGCTCCTCAAAGAGCTCTTTATATACAAAGATCAATATCCTCTCCTTTAAGTGTCGACAGTCCAGGTATAAAGTACAGTCCAATTTTCAAGGCTAAGTATTCATGCTGTAATCTTCTGCGTGCTCTTAAAAGGGTTTGTCAGCCCACCCTTTAGATCACAGAGGTTACACAAGCGATGAAACACAACGGGTCCCCACTGGTTTACAAGAGAAAAAAAACTTCTTCAGATCTATGTGAAATATAATCAGCTTTGACAGTGGAAGCTTGTAAAGTGACCCGCGGGACCCTTCCGATGGGACATTTAGGTCATCTTAAGCATGAAATCAAGTCTGGCTGCATGAGTTGATTTGTTGATAGCTAGAGTTTTTGTATTTGTTCTACAGAAGATTAACAGAAGTCAACTGGAGAGTGGGGCACAGACTAACATGGGGAAAATGTCACATTTTTATATGGCTAAAGAAATCCAAACAGAACATGCTTTTAGTCGTCTTCTCATATCCGCATAACAAAGTCATATGTGAATTTAAACAGCATTCACACTGTTATTTCACCATATTCACCCTGAAGAACATCCACACTGAAATTACTTTAACCTCTTGGTGGTTGTAATACAGTACAGTTTGGAAGCATGTAAATAACTCACAGTGAGAGATTGCCAGGCTACAGTCCAGCTTCCACACACAGTGTATCTAAGCTATTCAAGGAGAACATCCATATGTCCCCCATATAAACATTGCATGTAAAAATGTTCAGGTTTTCATCCACATATTGGAAATAAAATAAGCTAAAATAATTAGTCACCTTGCATGTTTAAGGTGGTTGTAAATTCATGCTCCTGCAGATGGTGTTACATAAGGATGATTGGGCTATAAATACTTGCAGGGTGTGTGACATAATTCATAGATTGACAAGAGTTAGTTCAGTGCAGTAAACGTCATTTGGTTTTGGTCAGCAGAAGGTAATGATTGGCAAAAACAGTGATTGCATTTGGGTGCCAAAGGCCACAGTGTGAAGGAAGTAACTGAATTAGCATGTGTATAGAACTGTACGGTCATACGGGTCTACAAGCAGAAGCAAAAGTCCCAGTCTACAGGAAATTCTCATCAGATCAAGTTTGAAGACCTCTTGCATGCTACTGCGCTCCATATGTTGATGGTATACAGCTGCCTGTGGAGTGTTCTTTCAGAAATTGGTTGTGAAAGATCTGTGTTGAGCAATTCTTGCCTGGAAGTGAAGCAATTTAATTCACAAGCCATAAAAATTGACTGTACTCCTGCAAATTCAGCTACTTCCTTCACACCATGGCCATGTGCAACCCCTTCTGCTGGAGCTTGTTACTACTACTTTAAACACACATTTTTTGTTTATTGTACCAGTATTTGTTTTTCAAAAATACATTCACCTCTTTTCACTGGTCATATTGAATTGGATGCAGATGTTTCATGTTTTTAAGTTGGGAAGCTCATTTAGTTAAAGAAACATAGAACATATTCTGAATGAATAGTGTTTGTATTGATTTACCAGATGTTTTAATGAGCATTAGATGTAGCCCCTCTGTCTGTTACAGTGAATTCCACCTACATGGTCAGTTGTTACATTTGTACTGTACATTGTATATACAACATACTGAATATTTTCATTTGTAGCAGAAATCTGCAGATTTCTTGTATAAAGAAATGTTCCTCTTGCTTAAATTATTTAGCTCAAAGCAAAAAGCGCGAGGTTGTGGCTCACTCTCCTCAACAGCCTCCAGCTTCCGTTACAGTCTAGTCTAGAGGCTGCTATGAATGTTAAATGTTGGAAAGGTGACAGAGAGCTTTACAGTATTCTCACAGCTTGGTTATGAACAGCATAACTCTCAACACTCAGACTCCGCAAGTTTGCACTCTTAGTCCAGTCTGTTCCCAGTCCAATGTACATTTTTCAAATTCTGGTCACAGTATGTACAGATCTCTCTCTCTCTCTCAGACTCTCTCAATCTCTCTCCCTCTCTCTCTCTCTCTCAATCTCTCCCTCTCTCTCCCTCTCTCTCTCTCTCTCTCTCTCTCTCTCTCTCAATCTCTCACTCTCTCTCTCTCTCAATCTCTCACTCTCTCTCCCTCTCTCTCTGTCTCACTCTCTCACTCTCTCTCTCTGTGTCTCTCTCTCTGACTCTCACTCTCTCTCTCTCTCAATCTCTCTCCCTCTCCCCCCCCTCACTCTCTCTCTCTCTCTCTCTCTCTCTCTCTCTCTCTCTCGCTCTCTCTCCCTCTCTCTCTCTCACTCACTCTCTCTCTCTCACTCTCACTCTCACTCACTCTCTCTCCCTCTTTCTCTCTTTCTCCCCCCCCTCTGTCTCTCTCTCTCTCTGACTCTATCTCTGTCCAGTGACGTACGGTGAGGTTCATGGTTGGTGAGGCAGTGACTCCTTTAGAGTCAGATTTACAAATATATAAACCCAAAAGGGTAGTTTATTCAATTGGCTACTGGTTATTTCGTATCTCATCAGTGTTCTTCACACACACACTCACACACACACACACACACACACACACACACACACACACACACACACACACACACACAAGGTACGTATTAAAGGTACGTAAAGATAAGAAAAATCGTTACAATTACAGCAGCGAGAGGAAGCGGCATTTACTCTGCACCCTCCGTGCTCTTCACTCTCACTCGCCTCTGCATAAAAGAACAGCAGCAACAAGCAGCTGTTGGCTCACATACGCCCCCCTTCAGTTCGGCGGAGTACTGCCCTGCCTCACGCTGTGCCTTTTCACTGCGGTTTTATGTCCCATCAGCAAAACTAAATATGTCACTAACAAATATTAAACGTAAATGGTTGAAGACATTAGCCAGGGTATAAATCAGGGTATGCAAACATTATATTGGCGACATGCAGCGATACGGCAACAGACACGCGCCAATTGCATGTATCAACCCAGTTTGTGATGGATTGCGCATTCAGAGGTGAGGCTCGGCTCGTTGCTGTTGCACATCGTGTTTCACTCTTGTATTTGAACAGGAAATATGTGATTTCAGCAATTTTTGACTATAAAAATGTTCGAAATTAGTAATATTAATATAGACAAATATTAATATTCATTTTATGTTATAATTTTTTTTCTTGTCATGATGACCCCCCTGACCACATGTCCCTGTCTCTGTCTCCCTCTCACATTTTATCTCTCTCTGACTCTGCCTCAGTCCCTGACTCTACCACGATTTCCCTCTGACTCTCTCTCTCTCTCTCTCTCTATGTCTCCCCCTTTGAGTATGTCCCTCTGTCTCCTTCTGACTCTTTACCTGACTCTACTGCTGATTCTGTCTGACTCAATGTCTTTTTCTCTCTGTCTCTAACTCTCTCTCTTTCTCTCTCTCTCTCTCTCTCTCTCTCTCTTTTTCTCATATTCACACCCCTTTTGCAGTCTCTTTAGAATTCAGAAACAATTGCTTTTCACAGTGCAGGGGAAAACGGTCATTCTTTCTGTGAGAAAAGGCCTAAAACCTGTGAAGCTATTTTATTGGCCGAGAGTTAATTTAACTTTTCCCTCCTTTTTGATGAGTCCATCATGTGAAATGAAATGTCCTGGGCTGTAAGCTGCTTTAAGGAGACACATTCTGACACTTAATATACACTGTCCATTTTCAGCATTTTCACTGTGGGTTGGCAGGTGGGGTTGGCAGTGTGATGTAAAGCTTTAATTAAACTTAAATTCACATTAATGACAGCATGTTGTCCATAGGCTTAGTCTAGATCTTACTGAAGCTCCAGCATAACCCTAGAAACTGTAGCTTTGGAATAACAGCTTTGGAAAAGTAGCTTTGGAATAACAATAACTACACTCCCTTTTTCATATATTACATCCTGGTGCCCTTGAACATATATTCTGATTGGGTTTTTAATGGGTTCTTGTGTTATTGTATTATTTCATTTACAGCATTTTCCCTTTACATCTTCCAATTTTGTTGAGACGCTACAGGTAAATAGAATCTTTTTTCAACATCACAATTAAATCTTTGCCTAACCCTACCTCTACACATATTTTTGCATTGGATGTATCCCAACATAATCCATTCAGATATGCAAATAAGATGGTTTCCTGTTATCAATAATAATGTAATAATACTATAGTTAAGAAGCCCTTGTGTATGTTCTTCAGAACCGAGATAGAAAAGAGCATGTACAATGTCAGGAATGAAGGTATTTTTAAAACATTCTTGAAATGTTTTGGTTCTGAATGTGGAGAAAAGCTGATTTAAAAAAAAACGGACACATTCTCTGAACTGCAATGAGATCTCATGCAGCATTTGTAGGAATTCTGTCATTATTACAAAGGAAACAGATTTATTTGGTGCCCAATCCTGGTCCATCACCCTGTCCATGTAATAATGGCTTTCAGTGTAATTTTAATATCTGAATATTACACTCAGGTGTAGAACTCTTCAGCGTAATGGATCTCCAGGATTAGTATTAGACACTCAAGAGTTAGGCGATAAGGAAATACAATTTTATATTATACTGTATACATTAGGGCCCGGCCCCAGCAGATGTCGCTGTGGAGCAGTGTGTGACTTAATCAATATTGTTTAAAATTATTTTATTAAAATATTATGTTCTAACATTTTTGTGTATTCAACTTATGAAAATGTCAGTAGTTCCCAATACATTTAAATTATTCCCGTATGTGTTGCGTAAGGTCAGTACTTTCAGCAGTCTTTATTTAGTTAGTGAGTATGGGGCCGAAAACACTGTGCATGTGCAACATGCTTTCAGTAATGAGCTGTAGGGCATGCTTAAGCTGGCCCCATGCTGTGAGCAGCCATTAAAAAAGGAAAGATTTGCATAAGCAAGTGAATATTACTTATGGTATCAGCGTTGCTTGCCACTGTAAAACATCAGTCTAATAGTATAATGAAACACGTCGTCAATTTAATTCAAGTTAAAAGTTAGATAACACACAGACAGTCTTCTTACCTCAGTAAAAGGTTTATTTCCTTTATTCATGACTGGAATGGATTGTATTTAAGATCCTTTGGTCACAATAACAAAAGTAAAGGCAACAGAATACCACTGGTAAGTAAGTCTCCCAACAGGGGATGTCTCTCATGGCAGGGGTGCCGAATTCAGCACAACACTGGATTATGCTTTTTGGAATTGCATTGATGAGGTGCATTTGTGGTTGAATTAATTGAGCAAGTAGGATTGTGTGTAGTTTCACTGACGAGTGGGATGCTGTCCTCAGAATTTATTGTGCCCTACCAGACTTTCTATTCTAGAGATGCCACTGATCATATATGTGATTGGCTGGGGTGGGCAGAAGATAATGTTCAGATGTCTTATAATACACAAATTGATTGATAAGGTAGAGTTAAAGAAATCCATAGTAAAATTTCCTTCACTACGACCATTAATTTGGTAGAACTGGGCACCAGAGTAGCCTTTATTCTACTTACACCTCAAGTGCTACATATTTAGGCATATTTTTGTGTGTATATGTATATATGCAAATAAAACACAGAGTAATCTAAAAAGCTGTAAAGGCTGGGCTAACAACCAAGTGTGCTGCTAACCATATATATAACCAAAGGTGAGCGCAGGTAAAGTGAGTGTCTTTATTAAGCACTAAAGTATGAACATAAACACAAGGACTAGGCAGAACACAGCATATAAACAAACTCAGGACGAGGCAGAAACACTGAATATAACCAAACACAGGACTAAACAGAAACATAGGACTTGGCATGAACACAGGGCTAGACAAGACACTGGACTTTGCATAAACACAGAACTAGGTAACATGAGCATAAACACAGGACTAAACATAAACACAAAACTCAAACCTAACTACTAAAGAACAGGAGGGGGCTACAGGCGAGAGAGAAAAGGGGAAAAGGAATACAAGGACTAACTAAGACACGAGGGTACACTCCAACACTAGTTAAAACTCAAGACAAGGCTAAACTCAGACAAACAACAAGGAAGACTGAAAACAAGAAAAGAGTAAACCTATAAACCCGAAAACAAATGGCAAACCTGACGAAGGAATAGGAGTGGAAGCGTGCATGAAAGAAGATAACAGATATAACACCAAGCGAAGACTAACAGGATCCTTGGAGCTTTATACCAAAATATGATTACAGAGATGTGAATCAGGTGAGTACTACAGAGGAAGTGACGTGTGTAGGTGAGGTGCATCATGGGAATTGTAGTATGCAAGTGGGCAGAAGAAAGACACATGAATGAGGGCTGATATGGAAGTGAACTACAATCTAATGTAACAGTGATTGTGAATGACTAAAACTGGCTAAAAAGGGGAAAGCAGATCAGAGAGAGAGAGAAACAGAAAACAGACCAAGACCTAGGACATAAACGTTACAAAAGCATGAAATCATACATTTTTATACATTTGTAATTGGTTGTTGTTGAAGTAGCTTCTCTATGAGAGGTTGTACATCAGTGGACATTTACTGTGGTTGTTAAAGTTACCATTCAAAGGTCCTAGATCACCATAATTTACAAATAAATTCTTTAAAAATCCTACAATGTGATTTCCTGGATTATTATTTTTTCTCATTTGTCTCTCATGGTTGAAGTGTACCTATGATGAAAATTACAGACCTCTCTCATCTTTCTAAGTAGGAGAACTTGCACAATCAGTGGCTGACCAAACACTTGTTTTCCCCACTGTATCAAGTGTTTCTCTAGAACAACCTGTCTTCTGTTTGGAACTTCAGGCTTCTTAAAACAAATTCTCAACGTTTGTTTGAAGAGACAAATCATTAGATTGGTAGACCTTTTCTAGTTCTTTCATCCTTGTTCTACTGAGTGCCAGACTGTGACACGTTCTCTCACTGCTGGATCTTTGTTGGTTAATGATTAATGCAAATAAGCTAAAGCAGTGAACCACTTCAACATTTTCTCCATCAATAGTAAAGTTAGTGGTCTTTCCTGTTATTTTTTTCTTCATATTGAGGTCAAGCTGAATCTTTTCACTCTGTTCTTTAACTTTCCTTTAAATAGGCCTTCAGGATTTCCTGGTTTTCTGCTATGAGTGTTGTGTGATTCGCATATCAAAGGTTATTGATGTTACTTCTAGCAACCTCAAGTTCTCCAGTCCTACTTCTCTCATGATATGTTCAGAGTAGAGGTTGAACAGGTATAGTGACAGAATGTAGTCTTGTTGTTTGTTAATGCTGAACCAGCCTGTTTACCTTTTTCTGTCATGACTGTCATCAGTGCAGAGGTTCCTCATTAGAACAATGAGATGCTCTGGTAAAAGATTAGAACAGAAGGATGTGATTGGTCATTTCACACGTCAACCAGTTGAGCATAAAACTTCTGTCTGAGGGATGCTTTCTCTCTCTCTTGCCCAGCTAGCCATCAGATGGTGGCTACTAGACGACAATGCATATACTTCCTAAACTGACAGCCAAAGCTAGGAAGTTCTCTCTACTGAAGTTTTTTATGAAACTCCTTGTTTTTGAACCTGATGTACTACTCTGATCCATTTTTATTACTCTTTTCTACATAAAACTTGTTTTGATCAGCAGTTTCTCCAACTATTAAAACTGTCAAAACGCAAACTTTGACCCAGTCCATTTATGACTGGAAAACCTTTTAATCAAACACCAATAATCATAGAAGGACATTCCATCGTCTTCATCACAGAGTCAAAGACTTTGTTGCAGTAAATGAAGCACATGTCGAGTTTTTTCTTGAATTCCTTGGCCTTCTACATAATCTATCTTACATATGTGGTTCCTCTACTTTTCTTGAGTCTTGCTTGCATATTTGGAAGCTCTCATTTAATGTAAAGCATGTGATATGATAAAACTGTGCAATAGTTTGCACACTCCCTCTTTCCTCCTTTCTTTGGTATTGGGGTGTAAACAGACTTCTTTCAATGTACTGGCCACTGAGTGTTATTTCCAGATTTGTTGGAATGATTTGCCTATTATGCAGACTTGGCACTTGCCAGCCAATCAGAAAATTCTCCTCTCTGGTGTATAAACCTGCATGTAGTTGATATTTTTTAGGAATATGGTTAGTTACAAAGCACACTAAAATAAACAGATTTCTGATGAGATTTCTGTTTGGCCATTTTTATGATTAACGTTTAAGAAAAGACATGCTCGAGATGTAATTTGTCCAAAAATCTGAAAAATGATTGACAGGACCAAAATTGCCATTTCTGTCTGCAGTGTCTTGCCTTAATATTGCAGGTTGGGTATCTCAAAAGTAATTGTATTCCTGTGAAAACAGGAATGATAATAGGATTGATATGATCTGATGAATGTTCTCTCCCTGCATTTACTAGCTTTACAAAAGAATTCTATACACGGTCTCAGGTGTCTGTTCATCTGGAACACAAGCTAATATATGAATCATTATACTGCAGCTAAATCTCTATCTAATCCCAGTACTCAACCAATAGCAACTTGACAATTTAATTAACTTGGCTGCCAAACGCCAACTAATATCATTATTATAATACATCACTGCAACTAACTGGAGTTGAAGATTTGCATAAAACTTGTTCATTACTTTAAGAAAAAATCATTACAGTACAATACACACTGCTACCTCATTATCACTCAAAGATGACCTGATCTCTACACCAGTGATCATGCTCAAACCACTCAAACCACATCCAGATCTCAATCAATGTCTCAGAGATTAATCTATGTAGTTTAGGACACAGTATGACTTACTTTGAGCTTTGAAATGTAACCTTAAAACCCTCAATGCTACAGACAGCAGCAGACAGATCAACAATTTCTACTAAGTCTGCCAGTTTCAGTTTTTTTTATAAGTCATATTGTCATATTGTGTCCTAAATCACATTTACAACTCTATGATGAACTTTCTTAAGACGTAGATGTGGTATGAGTAGGCTTAGAGAAGTTTCATTTATGTTATATAGTTTTTATTTGCCTCTATTTGTACTACAGTTTTTGTGTAGCTTTTTTATTTATGCATTAATAGATTGTGTGTAAGAGGAATAGCAAAGCAAGAATTTAATTGTACAGTTTAACTACCTGTTTACTGTGCATATGATAATATAAACTTGAATCTTGAATGTTTTGGTGATCAATTTTTATGCAAACGGGTCTATACTGGTGACTACTGAGTTATAGTGTTTTTACATCAGCATTAGTCTCGTAGCTCCAGTTTTAAACTAAAGAAGGAAAACTGGTGTACTGATGGAAATTGAGAGTCTAGTTTTGTATGTCAGTGCTGGAAAACAGCCTGTAATTTTGGAATTGTGACCCAATTATCTTTTCATATGTATTCATGTTCAATGATAGATGAAGGTGGCACATTTAGGTTTATATTATTTTACCTGCACACTGATACACATACAGTGAAAAATACCCTTTAAGTTACAAAATGAGCCTTAAGGTCCAATTATGTACCTTAAAACAACATTTACTAACATTTAAAGGAGCAAATTTGTTACTTTTCATGACTTTTTAAAAAAAATGTAACAAATGTAAAAATCTGGAGTCAGTACAGGTTGAGTAGAGTCAATACAACTTCAAATATATTGATTACAACTCAATCTGGTGTAGAAACATACTGAAGACAGGAAAGATACTGACCCAGTGACAGTTCCATAATTGTTGGTATCATTAATGGCCAGGGATATACAAATAAAAGGTCAGCTGAATGAGACTGACTTTTAACTGAGTGTACACAGTGCTGTGTATTTTTACTATGTAAAAATCATATATAATGATTTGGTCTGAAAATAATTAATAATAAACTCTCAATTCAGATCACAACACATTCAAAATGTAATGTTAAACCATACTAATAGATTAAATTCCATTAAAAACCATTAATCGATATCAGATAATATTAAAATAGAATATTAAGTTTATGTTCATCACTTTAAAAATATAGTCTTGTGCAAAATTTAGTGCCCACAAGGGTTACCCTAAATGAATATAAGTTAAACACACATATTTTAATGCACTTATTTTTTGTACTGTTTTAAACATATTTTATGCACAAAATGTGATGTATGGCACATCAAATATAATTATAAGACATTCTCAAATTAAATTATTTTTGCAGTTAAATTCACCAAAAATAGAAATTGTGCCCTTAAATTTGCATTGAGATCATATTTAGGTATGTTTTTTGTAGGGAATGTGTCAGTTAGAAAATAAACAAAACATGCAGTTTATCAAAAGGTCCTTGTGAGATGGTTTGAGTGAAGGTAAATGTGTGGTTCTAATTGTGAAGACTCCTTTTTTAAGTGTAAGTGTGGACAAGTGCTGTAGGCTAAAGCGCGCCACTTGATTTGCCTTAATCTCAACGCTGCCACTCGTACTGCCGGAAACTTCACCCTCCTGAGACATGGAGCTTTTCAAGCTGTCAGGTGAACTCATAAGATGTCTGGCTTTGATCGACGTTGCTGTGCGCGATGCGGGCGGCGTGCTCATTAGTGATGCGGCGCATCAAACAGTGCGTGGCGGCTGCCTGGGCTCAGAGCTCATAAAAAGGGCTTATTCCCCAGCTCGAGCTTTCCGCTTGTTAGCGTCACTTTAAGATTGCGGTGACAGACGCGCCATGTAATCAACGAGTTATTGCTCGGCGTCGCTGCGGGCCCACTAATCATAGCCCAGATGATAACAGAAATCAAAGTGCCATTCTTTCACTGCCCAAACTGTAAGTGTAGCCTTCTCCTTACATCTGCAGACGGGCTCTCAGATAAGCTGACTGAGGTGTTGGGGACCTAGGTGTTGTTCCTGAGAACACCTTCCACTAGTTAAAACACAAAACATGCCAATAGGGCTAGAACTTTCTGGAGCAAAGCTGCAGAAACCACAATAGAACCTTCAACTGATTCTTATTTAAAGGATTCATATAGCCATCTGAGTGTAACAAACCTTTGAAAAGTTTAAAGAACCTACATACTGTTACATTCAAAACAGATACAAAAGGGGCACCTGTGCCCTAGAGGTTAGAGACCTGTTATTGTGAATGTTAGGATGTGACTGAAGTGCCCTTGAGCAAGGCACCTAACCTCTAACTGCTCTCTTGGTGCTGTGCATTGGGTATCTGTGCCTAATGCTCCCTAATGTGTGTGTGTGTGTTTCATTGCAAGGATGGGATATAGAGGTCAGATTCCTCTTTTGTGCAAGCACATGGGCCAATGATTGTGTATTTAAAATGTTTTCTCTTAGAACCTTACAGTGAAGTTAAGAATCGATTCAGAACTGTTAATGTTATTGTGATGAATGAAAGGACCATTATTGACTGAGGAACCTTGTTTAGGATATCAGCAACTCCAGAAGCTCAAAGTATGACAGTGGTCATTGAACCTTATCACAATGTCATTTTAACACTGAAATGGTTCAGTGGAAATGGTTCAACTCTGATGGTTGTGCTGTTTCCAGACATGTATTTTCATATTAAAGCATTTAACCAATCACATTTCAGTCATAATTTGTTGCCAGGCAGGGTCAAAGTCAAAGAAGACTGCCCGAGGCCTTCACAATCCATTTTGCAGGCTCTCTTAACACAAAATAAATGTTGATGAAACTGTTGCTTCAACCAATCAGATTTTGAGTTAGTGTCACCAGGGCCCTCTAGCAGGCATCTGGCAATGTCAACATATTCAGACCTGTTGATTGAATAGTCAATCTAGTTAGCATTAACTTCAATGTCTATAGGAAAGGACTTCTTGATGGAACTGAAGCGCACAGATAATCTTTACGACAGAGTAATTGCACTGTTTTTGAGTAAAGAGGAGGATGGATTTTGTTTACAAATAATCCTATTTTATGGTGAATAAAATGTTGCTATTTTCCTAAATAATATTACAAGTTTATGAGGTTATTATTGATATTTTTATGTGTGTCATGGCAGTAGCTGCAGTAAGGAGACTTGTTCACCCCTGGTTTGTTAATTCAATAGAGGCATTTATTAAGGCTACAGGAGTTATCTGTCTGCAATGCAATGGCTCTTTATACTGAATTTTTATAATCATGAATTAGTTTCTGAGGGGTAGATTGATTCAGACAGAGCGTTACTGAAGGCCTAGGTGTGAAATTTACAAAATATCTCTTGGCACTCAGTTTTAAGCTTAGGGTGATGACCAGAATGAAAATTATATAAATATTGTGAACCTTCCCCCACAGCCTTATCCCTGTCTCTTTCCACATGCTCTGTGTTTGTTTACATTTCCCACGTGCCGTCCTGTCACCATGTGCTTTTGTTAACGATGACGTCATGTCTCTATCTTGATTGTGTACTATACTGTATATACTTCCTCATGTGTCACAGTCCTTCTCAGTCACTGTATTATCATCAGATCATTTTGTTGTGTCTACAGTGTATTGTTACCCATGAGTTTATATGCATGTTTTGCAATGAGTCTCCGGTTGATAGGAAATAATATATTGTGTATTTTTGTTGCAGTAAACATCAAAAACCGGCCCCACCAACCAAACACCCCAATACATTTAATAAACAGTTGCAAGCAGTCAGCGTTTATTGCAACAACATGTGGAAAACAACTCATAAACATACATAATACCTGACACGACTAGACAAAGGACAGAGAAGCACAAAAAACTTCATACACAGACCACAATGGGAAGCCGCTGGTTATAGGAAGGGTTACAGAAAAGACAGATACTGCAAGGTTGGACAAGGAGTGCAAACAATAACAAAAACACTGAATAGAACAAAGCAGAATCAATGTATAAAACAAAAGGCTGGGAAAAGCAAGCTACAAACACAGCCCAGGTTATTGACTTAAGAATAAGCATAACACAAATTACTGCAATCAGGTAAACACAAGACATAACAGACACAAGCTAAAATGCATGAACAGGTATAGGGTTTCATAGGACCATGGGCATCACTTTGCTTTGAAAAATACTGGAGACAAGAATGTTTCATTCAATTCATT
This sequence comes from Crenuchus spilurus, assembly GCA_036984385.1. NCBI lineage: Eukaryota > Metazoa > Chordata > Actinopteri > Characiformes > Crenuchidae > Crenuchus > Crenuchus spilurus. The sequence continues at coordinate 25,474 of BRDA01074179.1, read as the reverse complement.
TGCCACTTAAATTTGCTTTCCTTTTAAGAAACCGAGTCTTCATGTATGCTCTTTCATCAAAAAGAAGTCAGTGCTTGGTCTGAATGGAAGTTATTCACAATATGGTTTATGGCTACATTTGTCCTTGAACATTATATGAAGTATCAGCACTATGGTTTAACCTGACTGCTTACTTTTATTACACCTTATTATCCAGTAAAACCAGGCAAACCGGTTGAGTTATTCTTCAGTTATAAGAGTGTGGAATGCATGTTTGGAATCATTGGTGGTTCCAAGGATCTTAAGAGACTACAGAATATTTTAACAATTTTTAAATTGTACAAGCGTTTACAGTTCATTGTAATTAAATAATCATGTGTTTCATTTCTCAAAATCTTAGTTGTGCCACATTTATTCATTTTCACTGCAGTGAATCAATCAAAGACTGTGACATGATGGAGCATCAAGAAGAATCTCCCCACAATGCTACACACATAAATTTAACCTCGACATTTATCCCATCTCTGAAGCATGCACACACACACATAAGAAAATGTACGTATATGTGCCCAGAGCAGTGGGCATCCTTGGCACCCACTTCAGCTATGTCCTGCTGCTTTAGAGGAATGAACCAGTTATCTTTTGGTCCCAAGCCAAATTCTCCAACCTTTTTGCCACAGCTGCCCCAATGGTGTTACAGTGGTGTTGCAGCAAAAACAGTTCCAGAGGAACCAAAATGTCAAAGAAAGCTACTGTGAGTGCTTTCAAAAAGTGATGGTGAGAAAACCAGTCATTTCAGAAAATGGTAGGGGCATGTTCCCAGCATCTCCACCTAGTGTGTAGTACCTAGCTGGCCTTAAATAATCCTCTGAAAATGAATACAAGAAATGAGAGAAATGAGGTAAAATAGCAATAAAAAGGAATGGATGTAGCTTGAGATTAAGATATTCCCAGATTAGCTAATATGGATACCTCAGATCGTATCAGGACTATTAGAAAGGACTAATGTCAGGACTGAGAGGATGCCAGCATTGTCATACTGTATCTCTATTCCACTGTTTCTCCTTGAATGTATTTGTAGGCACGAGTGGCTTCAGAGTGAGTACAGAGAGAGTGAGAATGAGAGAGAGGTACAAATCCCCATGACTAATGAGACAGACTGTGGCCATTGAAAGAGATGTTATGAACGTTGGAGACCATTTTCTTTGATAAGAAAAAGTGTACTTTGGGACCAGATTTAAAGTTTTTGTTGCTGTCCCCCCCGCTCAAGTTTGTCCTCCCCCATTTCTTAAGCCTGTTTTTTGTTCCGCATCGGTTCTCTAACCCGGGGAGATCCGGCACTGAGCCCTCTAATTGTGTCTCTCCCTGCCTGAGCTTTTGCCAATTAGCGCTGGTGCGGTTAGCACCTTGCACTGCGATTGCAGGTGGGGGATCTGTGGAGGATGAATGGCTCCAACTCTTAATCCTGTCATTAGCAAAGAGCCATTCCATGCCTCGGGCTCACTAATATAGAAACCTCAGACACCGAAATAGCCTGAAAGTGATAAAACACCTCCATAAACCAGCCACAAAAACATATGGTGTTACGCTACTTTAATGAGGAGGAATGCTTGTGGCAGCTTAAAGAGGTTACAAGCTCAGGCTCACAATTAGGAGGTAAAGAGTCATTCATTACCTTGTCAGAAATTACAATATGAATATGCACATTATATATGCAGTATGTGCTGTGCTATCATCTCTCTGTGTAATGCAAATATCAAACGGGGAAGAAAAAATGGTAACACTTTATGGAAGAGCACTGTTCATAAGGCAAAACAATACTTACGTAAGCTTTTCATGACCAGTGCCAGTTAAGTTTGGACACACCTTCTGTTAACAATGTGTTCTTATGTTTTTATTTTTCCTACATTGTAAATGAATACTGAAGTCATCCAGACTATGAAGGAACACACAAGGAATCATGTAGTAAACTTAAAATGGTTAAACAAACCAAAACATGTTTTAGATTTTAGTTTCTTCAAAGTAGACACACAACTGATGTCTCAAACACATTAGGAGGACAAGAAATGCAAGTCATGAACTCTTGACAAGACACAGCTGTTAACTGAAAGCCATTCCAGGTGACTACCTCATAAAGCTGACTGAGAAAATGCCAAGAAAGCTGCATCTAAGCAAGAAGTGCCTCCTGTGAAGAATGTAAAATATAAACATATTGTGGTTTGTTTAACACTGCTTTGTTGGTAACACTTTATAATAACTTTCATTAATAGTTCATTAACTAATGATTAATAACTGTGAACAAATCATTAGTTCATGAGAATTTCCTTAACAATTGATTTACTTATGATTTACTAATGATTTGTTAAAATGTGCAAAAATTAATAGTCATTAGTAACTACATGAACTGTCATTTATAAACATGTGTTCATGTTCAAATTCCCATGAACTAATGATTTGTTCACAGTTATTAATCATTAGTTAATGACTTATTAATGAAAGTTATTATAACTTGTCACCCATTTTTACATAATGAATCTCTAACCTCTGAATGTCTAGAAGGTGTTCAAACTTTTGACTGGTACTGTACATAAATATTGTTAAAAGATTATTCCAGTAGCCAACATCTGTCATTATAGTGTAAAAAGTGAGCCAAAGCAGTCTTTATAACAGTTCACATTGTCATAAGCTTGTTGTTGCCATTGATATATACAAAACCCTAAATATTTAATGGTTTAATTTGTTTTACCCACAATGTTTAATTAACAGTAATTAAAAAAAAATGTTCAGAAGTGTGTTCTATGAAGCCTCATTTTGCCTAAAAATGTTTTGATGTCTCCCAGACAGTGTGTTTATATGTGTTTATAGGGTTTAGCAGAGCTGTTTATTCTCCATTGATGCTGAGCTGATGTAAGAATATGGACTGTATGGAGATGAAACTTTGTGATAAATATATGCTAAACATCCGATGGAGAGTAAACAGCTGAACTTAAGTCTATAAACGCACTGTCAACATCTTGTGGGAAACACCAAAGCTGAATTAAAAAGCAGTGACACTGTCCTACCTCTACTATAGAAGATTGAGTATCGGGAGCAGCAGCTTTTGTGGATGTTATTATAGTTTCCAAACCGATAGAAAAAAAATCTTCTGAAATATAGATTTGTTTTGTCATGGAAAATACTTGATGACCTCACATTTGGAGTAGTAGTTGATATCATATCAATGTTATTATACTGAAATATCATGGCCAACTAAGTGTCAGTAGATTTAATATCTCATCCATGACAAACAATTTAAATTCAAATAAATAAGTTTTGAGTTATAGCTAAAGACAAAGTAAACACACCACATGAAAGTGAGTTCAGGCAGCCAGCGCATGGGGCAAAGTCAACTAGCGTGCCGAACATAAACACAGTGGCCTGTAAAGCACTGATAAGCTTGAAAAGCACTTTTGCCCTCGCTGATTTTGTTTCCCCCGCACACTTCAATTTGGTAAAGTAAAGATGCAGCTAACTGCTGAGATCTTATCACAAGGAGAGCACATAAACTGGACAAAGAGCAATTTCCAAAGGCTCGTTACAAGAGACTACTGTTGACCTTGTCTTCTAAGGACGCTGTTCTTCATAAAAGTTTGCTACACCTCACTAGCTTTCATAGCATGCAGTGTTTTTTTAATTGGCAGTTTTACAATGCCGTACTTCAGATTTCATACAGAAAACATTAAGTGAACACAGACACACAGGTTCACTGCCTTGAAAAATAGGAGCCACCAGCATCGGTAAAGAACATAAAGTATTGATTAGATTTTAAAATTTTTTTAGATTTGGTTCAACTTTTTGCCAGTGTGATTACACACCACGGAATTTGACCTCCGCATTTAATCATCTGTGTAGTGAAACCCACTCACTAGTGAACACACTGTGAGAACATGTGGCTGAAGAGGTGGGTAGCCTTTTCCATGGTGCCTGGGGAGTAGTTAGGGGTTAGGTGACATGCTCAAGGGCACCTCAATCATGACCTGCCCAGGGATCCAACCAGCAATCTACCGGTCACAAGACCAGATCCCTAACCACCATTCCATGATTGACAGGATTTAGCAGTATGGATGGACTGATGGCTGGACTAATGGATGGATAGATTGTTAAACATGTTTGTTATTATGACTCAAATTGTTGAGTCACGAGTTCTGAAGTGAGAAAGACAATGATGTAATTGAATGAGTGGAACTGGCAGTTACCAATGAGATATATACTAGAATAAAATAAAAATGGCAAAGTGACACATGGTGCATGGCATGGCTAATGAAACCCAAAGATGGAAGAGCTGTTGGATACCGGAAAATGAAAGTGCATGTATCTGTATAATGTCTCTTGAAAGAAATGATGATGAAGAGAAAGACAGTACTGAACTCTCTACTGGGTGAGTAAATGGGTTGTTGGTCATTGTTTAGCTATATTTGTTTGATGTGAGCAAGTGATGGCTTCTTCATTTTTTTTTTGCCAGAATTCTGTAGATTCTCTTGAGATTTAATAGATTCAACTTTTTGCCAATGTGACTGCAAACAACGGAATTTGACCTCCATATTAACCCATCAGTACAGTAAAACACACACACTAGTGAACACACTAGGCTGTGAGAACATGTGCCTGAAGTGGTGGGCAGCCCTATCCATGGCGTCTGGGGAGCAGTAGGGGGTTTAGCGCAAGAGTACTTTAGTCATGACCTGCCCGGGGATCGAACCGGCGACCTTCTAGTCACAAGACCAGATCCATAACCACCAGGCCACGGCTGCCCACACAGCTGCTCTGATTTGTGATTTTGAAAATATTTGTAGGTTATACTATGAGAAAATTCATTATATGTGAGATATGCGACCTTATTGCTAAGCGTACAACAGAAAGGTGAGGAAAAAAAAATGACATTATGTGTGAGATGTAGATTTTTAAAACTTGTGTATGTATTTTTGATGAAATCTTAGACTCGTCTGATTTTAGGCAGCAAATGAGCTAAAATTCAAACACTTTGCTGTTGATTTCTCAACTCATGTTTTAAATGTTAATTTATTTGTATCATTTACTTATAAAATAATGTAAAAACGTATGTTACGTTTCACCTCTGTTACTACATCTGTGCTGCAGTGAATGATGGGAACTTTACCCATCCCTGGTGATTGTGCTCTCTGTTATTGCAATGTAACTTGGGCAGTAGAAGGTGACATCAAGCAAGAACACAAGGACATAAGAACACACAAGAATGCATACTGAGAAACAGTCTATGATTACAGTAAATGACAGTGAAAGCAGTGTAGCTAATAGCCAGTAATTTACCATAATATTTTCTATATTTTGCTTTAGTTGATCAGACTGCTGAGATATTTAATTGAATTAATCATACTGAAACTTAAGATATACTTTGTTGCTTCTTCTTTTCCCCTCTGTTTCCTTTTTTCCCCACATTTCACAGCATGAGGTCACAGAGGAGCGAATTAGCCTCCGGTGCAGGCTAATTAAAAAATACGTTTGATAATGACTCATTATGCAGGGAGCGTGTACTCCCTTGAGTGTCATTTCCCTCCAACGTCTTATTCAGGGCAGTGACAACACGATTCATCTGGAATATTAATGACTTATTGGCAAACAGGTGAGGTAATGTCATGATAAAAATTGTCTTACCCTACCTCAGTAAAGGACTAACAGGAAGTTTTTGACAAAGTACAACTCAAAGCCAAATTAAATGTGTCCAAGCATAACGTACAGTATGTTTACTGTAGGAATGTAAGCCTAACATCTAATTAAATGAGTCCAAGCATATCCAATCAAGGCAAAAAAGTCAAATTAAATGTGTCCGAGCATAACACACAGTATGTATACTAAAATGGAGTGTAAGTGTCATCTACAGGTCAGCTAATACGGCTGTATGAGAACGCTGCAATGCAATGTTAAGAAAAATAACAATATATTCAGTAATATTGTACAATAATTTAAATCATATTTAATACTCAACAACATGGGCCCCTAAATGGAATAATGTTAACAAATACAACTCTATTATTTAATAATTTGACCTTCTATGCCTGCTGTTCATGTCTAATATAATTCTATAACATACAAAATGCTGCACATCTGTGTCTAATAACTGTACATTTCAATACAACTTTGTATAATAAATTATTCGGGGCCTGTATGCTTAATAACTATAATTATTAATGGACCACAATGCTAAGTAATTACTAGTGCATCTCCAAAACTGAGAATATTGTGAAAAAGTTCATTTGTGTTCATAATTTAATTCAAGAAGGTAAAGTATCATATTTTATATTCATTACACATAAACTGACATTGACTGTTTTACTGTTCATACTCAAACTGCACATGAAATATTGAAATAACTTGAGGTTTTGTATTTCTGATGTTTATGAGCTAAACTGTCACTTTACACATAATTAATATAAAATATGATTTTTGAAATACACTAGTATACAGTGCCAGTCAAATGTTTGGACACACCTTCTTATTCAATGTTTTTTTTCTATTGTTTTGCTCTACACTGTAAATTAATACTGAAGTCATCCAGACTATGAAGGAACAGATAAGGAGTCATGTAGTAATCTTAAAAGTGTTAAACAAACCAAAAGTTTAGATTTTAAATTCTTCAAAGTAGACACACAACTGATGCCTCAAACACATTAAGAGGCAAGAAATGTAAGTCATGATCTCTTGACAAGACACAGCTGTTAACTGAAAGCCATTCCAGGTGACTACCTCATAAAGCTGACTGAGAAAATGCCAAAAAAGCTGCCATCTAAACAAGAGGTGCCTACTGTGAAGAATGTAAAATATAAACATATTCTGGTTTGTTTAACAGTGTTTTGTTTACTAAATAATTACAGATGTATTTATTCATAGTCTGGATGACTTTAGTATTAATCTACAATGCACTGAATGTCCAGAAGATGTGTCAAAACTTTTGACTGGTACTGTATAATTTACAGTAATTTGGTCCTCTCTAAGTGAGGGGGTAGGGGACTAACTGTGGCCCTGATAAGGATAAAGCAGGTGTGATAATGAATGAATGAATGAATGAATGAATGAATGAATGAATGGTCTTCTCTACTGAATAAGTCTAGAAAAATCGAAAAACATCCAATATCTACCTTCTCATTTTTGTTCTTGGTACAGTATATCATCTCCCATGACCCACCAGGCTTCCAGAATAAATAAAAAAAAACTTTCAGTGGAGGAAATCTTACTGACAGTGTAATTACTACCCCAATAACACAAATGCTTTGTAAAATTTAAATAAAAACAGAATGGAATGATTTGCAAATCCCATAGACACATACTTTATTCACAATATAATATTGAACACATATCAGATGTTGAAAGTGAGACATTTTACCCTCATTTAACATCTCCTCACTTCCCAGATGTTGACTGAGTGTTGTTAAAAGAAGAAAAGTTGCTTCAGAATGGTAAACATGGCCAAAAAAAACTTTTTTGAGATGTGTTACTGCCATCAAGGCCTAATGAGATCATTTTTTTCATGATATGTTAGAATTGTCTCACTTTCTGAATGTTTTGTATGTTCTGTTGTGAATAAAATGTCTATAAGTTTAGCAAATCACTGCATTCTGTTTTTATTTGTATTTGTTTTATACAGCATTTTTTGAATCGGGGTTGTAGTGAAGAGTTTAATTTTAGCAAAATCTGCCCTAAATATATAGATAAAATATAAAGCTACTTGTATCCATATGGAATAAGAACCTGAATGCAAATGTTTGTGTCCTGTTTTGAGGTCCCGGCAGGAGCGACTATATACCATTTTTAAGAGCTGAAAGCTGAACAGAGAGGTTTATTTTCAGAAGCAAGTAGGACTAGAAAAAGGGCTTTTAAGAGCAATCATAAAAGATATCTAGAAGTTATTATTAGAAACTATATATATATATATATATATATATATATATATATATATATATATATATATATATAGACACAGAACTTGAGCAATAGCTCATGAAGGAAATATAATAATATAAAGCATATTTCAGAGGAAACAAGCATTTCCGTACTATTAGAGCAGATAAATGTAATTAAAATGTGGTATCTCTGTGGTGCTGTGTATTTCCCCTGTGGCAAGGAGAAGAAAAGAGAGGGGGGGGGGGAGAGAGACAAGGAGAGAGAGAGAGAGAGAGAGAGAGAGAGAGAGAGAGAGAGCATTTGGGTTTGTGAAAGAGAAGCTTTACTTTTTGAAAAGGCTTTTGGAAATATTTGAAGATTAGTCAAGGATATAGTTATGAAATATTGCCATATGTACCTTTTATATTCTTTCTCTCTACTGAAAACACACACACACACACACACACACACACCTTCTACACATCGCCTCCATCATTCATAGCCTGGAGCACATCCTTGGGCATTTATGCAATGGACAAGAATATGCACCAGTGCCAGAGGATTTTGTTGCATAAACTGTCACTGTTGTCAGTGTCACATGTGAAGTTTTACTTGATAGATATCACATTACAAATTCAAAACTATCCTTGAATTACATGCTGGGAAATGGCTTACCAGTAGTGAAACTGGGATCTTGTAGACTCATGTCCACTAAATAAATAAATATATAAATAAAATATAACAAATTAATGGGCTCCTACTGGTATAATAATTTTAAAAATATGCCAAGAAGTTACACATCTTGTATTGCACAAAGCCTTTGCAGTTTATCCAATAACTACTGTGTATTTCTAATACAGTTCTGTTGGACCACTATGCTGAATATTTATATAATATTGCTTATTTTTTGCTACTTATCTCATAAAGTCATTGCTTTGCTCAGCACTGCATTGTTGTCATATATTCTCATAATTAACATATCTCTGCTGTCAGGGTTTGTCATATCTACCAGTCTTCATCACTGTGTATGATTGCTCCACATCTTTTTTTTTTTACCTTTAGCTCATGTGTTCTGTTTACTTCTGTTTACCCACCTGTGCCACACCCATGTCACTCCCTGTTTATTATCATCCACACCTGTGTTTTACCTTCCTGCCATGCACCTTCATTTATCTCCCTAATTACTCACCTGTATGTACCCATTGTATCCGCATGTCAATGTCCAGTATTTGTCATAAAAAGGTTGAAGTGTGGTCTAAGTTAGTCACGAGTTGTGCTTCTAGTCTCCGGTGTTCCTAGTTTGTTCTCTCTTCTTTGGATTGTCAATAAGAAGACCCTACCATCCTTGCAACCTCTCCTCCTCCACCAGCTCCATGCCTGACACATGCACAAAGCTGTTGTAGATTCTTTTGTAGATTTAGTGAGGTTCAACCTGCATTAAAGGACACTGATAAACATTCCATTCAACTGAGAAATAGTGGTGTACAAAGGTCACTTTATTATTGTAGTTTATGTGTAGCATGTTTGTTGTATAATAAGTGAAAGTGACATACTGGCCAGTGTGTTCTGCTTTTAACCCATCTGTGCAGTGAAACACATACATGTGCCCGTAGCAGTGGGCAGCCTTATCCACAGTGCCCAGGGAACAGTTGGGGCTTAGGTGCATTGCTCAAGAGCACTTCAGTTGTGTTCTGTTTGTGGGATTGAACTGGCAACCTTTCGGACACAAGGTTCCTTAACCACAAGCCCATGACTGCCCCCAGATAAATGTAATCAAGCTAATGTTAGCTTGGTGGCAGATTCATTGTTGTTTCTGGAAGTTTATAACTGAACAATGGAAACTCATCTTCATGTAATGAATAACTCCAACTTAATTCATTAGATAAATATGATTTTTGTGACTCTGTAAATGTCACTTTACTAAAATAACTGATCACACAGAACTTGATGTGCTGGACTTTTTCTCTGACTCCCCATCACTCACATGGGTTCTGAATCTGAATGTAAACAAAAATCATAGAAAAAATGTCCGCACTTCAGTAATAGCAGAAACTTCAGATGGTGCATGATGTTCATGGAGGATTTGGCAGGTGCTGTGTTCACTGCAAGGTCACAGGGCCAAACAAACAGAATTTCAATCATAAAGATTCAATAGAAGAACCCATATCAAAAACATGGCTTTATTCTAACAGGTGACTTTCTTGTGACAGTTTGTGAGGATAGTATGAAATAAAAATTTGTCATGACCCTTAACTAATGAGAAGGAAATAACATGAAAGATTTCTTCTAGTCGGGTCATCACACACATTTTTTGGTTAGCCTAGCATACGTTAGCCTAGTTTCTGCTGTTCAAATGCTTTGGATACTGTAAAAAGTGGTGTTGAAGAAATGAAGAGGAAAATATCAGTTGATTGCTGATGTTTTGATGTTAAATGCTATTTAAGAAAATTATTTGTAAGGCAGCACTTCCACAGTTTCCCAAGCAAGCAGAGGAACAAACAAAAGAATATGGCAGTTAGCAGCAAGCTAGCAGTGTGGTTTTTGAGCCAGGCAAAAAAGACAAAAACTAATTCAGAAGCTAAACTCTATAAGAATATTATTTTTTGAAAGTCAGGATTTTGTAATCAACTCTAACCAGGATTAAGCAGAATATTGATGGATGGACTTTGTAATCATGTGCTTATCAAGATGCTAAGCCAATGTCTGTGAGGCCTCATCAAGAACAACGATGAGTCAGCCTAAAGGGAGGAGGTGGATCACCTGGCTGTGTGGTGCAAGGACAACAACCTGCTCCTCAACACATCCAAATCCAAAGAGCTCATTGTGGACTTCAGGAAGAATGCTGTCACTCATCTACCGATTCACGTCAATGGTGTGACAGTGGAGCGTGTGACCAGCTTTAAATTTCTGGGGATCCACATCTCACACGACCTCTCCTGGACAACCAAATGCTCCAACCTGATCAGGAAGGCTCACCAGCGCATCTTCTTTTTGAGGACTCTGAGGAAAAATCCTCAGACATCCTAGTGAACTTCTACCGCTGCACCATAGAGAGCATCTTAACCAACTGTATTACAGTCTGGTACAGGAACTGCTCTGTCTCAGACAGGAAGGCAATACAGAGGGTGGTGAAAACCGCCCAGCGCATTGCTGGAGCCTCACTTCCTACCATTGAGAACATCTACAGGAAGCGTTATCTTAGAAGAGCAAAACACATTGTCAAAGACTCCTACCATCCAGCACATAGACTGTTTACCCTCCTACCCTCTGTGAGGTGCTGCAGGAGTCTGCGGACAAAAAACATAAGGTTCAGGAATAGCCTTTTCTTCACAGCTGTCACACTGCTGAACTCTGCCCCCAAAGTCCTGGCTCCCTATTTCTACATCCCCTCCAGAAGTAAATGGTCTGGACTTTTTCCACTTACCGCACTGTACATACTGTTAATAAATATCATCCTGTAATAACTTTATTGGAACAATTATATTTATTTCATACTGTACCATTGCTATAGTTTATTTATACATATTATAACCTGTACATACCTGAACTATATCATATCATCTGTTTCATAGTCATCTGTATATCATAGCCATAGTATAATCTGTACACACCCAAAAACTGTATCATACCATCTGTATCATCTGTATATTAGAGCCAAAGTGTTATAATCTGTACATACCTGGATCCACTTGTAACATAATCTTATTTTTGAACCTGTATATACTGTACCATAGGTATTAATCCACTACTAATGCACTTCTGGTTAGATGCTATCTGCATTTTGTTGCTTTGTACTTGTGATATGTGCAATGACAATAAAGTGGAATCTAATCTAATCTGATAAATTGGCAAATGAAACTTTGAAGCCAAGAAAGCTGGTGAACTGGTGAACCCTTTTTAAAAGGAAGGCTGAATAATTTGCACACAGAGATGACTCATTACTAAAACTAATTTTAGTCATCTTCCAAAGTTAGGGGGATTGTTTGTGTTGTCTGGGTCATCTTAAAATTCATGGACAAAAACATGGACCAGTTTGAAAGGACCTGGTGTAGATGATCAGACATCCTGAAGTCATTTGAAGAAAACAGAAATGTTTTAAGACTTTAACAGGTGAGAGAGTGAAAGCCACTAGATAAAATAAGACTTATTTAAGAATAAACAATTTTCATTTGGTGTGGGAACTTTTTACCTCTGTGATGTCAATATGCTACACAAGTGCAGCATCATGACCTTCCTAATGACCCGAACTACTGCATAAAAAAGTCACATTGAGCGCTTTTAATATTCTGTGTGAGCCACTGAGCTTGTCATTATTGTTAATGACAGTGACACTGTAACACATTACTTACCATTTTCCTGCCTGTCTGCTGACTCAGTGTCTGAGAAACAGAGAGAGAGAGAGAGAGAGATGGAGGAAAAAAGAGAGAGACATAAAGAGACAGACAGAGAGAGCATGACAGACAGCAAGAGAGAGAGAGAGAGAGATGGAGGGAGTGAAGCTTTTGACTTTAAAACTCCTTTAATAAAACCAATACTACACCATTCAATATTTTTAAACAACATTCATTTCACACTTCAGAACATTTTTTTTCTGAGAGAGAGAGAGAGAGAGAGAGAGAGAGAGAGAGAGAGAGAAAGCTTTCAGAAGGAAAGAACAAAGATAAATTAATAATAATGTTGTGTTGTCACTGTTAAGGTTTAGAAACAGAAGAGAAAAACTAACCAGTTCACTTTATGCACAACCACAATTTTTTATGTTTCCAACCTCAACATGATGTTCATAAACTGACTGCAGCTGAATCCGTTCAGTAGGGTTGGAAGGCTCTTATTCCTGAATGTTGAGTTTTAAAGACATGCTTGTAAAGATATACACTGTAAAAAATAAAGTCATCCCAATTAAAATATTTATGGCAACTTACTGCACTGAATGAACTCAGCTGGATAACACGTGAGTTCACGCAACTCAAATTTCTTAGTTTAGTTAACATTCTCCCAACTGATTCTTTTCTTCTGTATCCCTGTCATATTTTGTACCAATGTCCTCACTAGCTGGCGGGGCCGGGTGCTTGTGCCGCCCTTGATGAGAAGCCGCCCTGGGTAATTGCCCATATCACCCACATCAGAAACCCCCACTGGTAAACAGGCTATTGTTTGTAAATCAGAATTGTGTAAAAGTACATAATTATACTTATTTTAAAGGGGCTGGTATGATCTTGTTGTTATTTTTCTTCATTTAAAATAATTAAATCATGTTTACACTCACACCAACTGTAGTTTAAGGGAAGGTTTGTGATGTATTTATTTTTTAAATAATTTTTGCAAATTTTCTCCCCTTCCAAAAATTATAGTAGCCAATTAACCCATCCCATCCGCTAGGGGGCACTCCGTATCACTTTGCACTGTCCCTGACTCTATCCTGCCTCCTCCGTTGCGTGTGATACAGCCACTGCCTCTTTTTGAACTACTGCTGATACACTGTCACTGGGGAAACAACGCGCTCGGAGGAAAGTGCAGGGTCTCTAGTTTCAAATGAATCAATCGGTAGACGCCTGAGCCAGCGGACATTGCAGTGTGATGGGGAGAGAGAGAGCACCATCTACCCGCCCAGAGAGAGCAAGGCCAATTTTTGCTTTCTTGGGCCCCGGTTGTTGATGACAAACAGCATGACCGAAATTCAGACTCACAATCCTCTGGTCACAGTGTCAGCGTCTTAGTCTGCTGAGCCACTTGGGGCCCGGATGATGTATTTTGACTATTGGGTTATGTAGTCGGCAGCCTTGGCCTAAAGCTAGAAAAGAGGGTTCACTGGCTTTGTTTTGATCCCCTGAACTAAAAGATCACAGTCAAGCATGGCATCTGACCCCCAAACCTTGGCGGTCCTTGTTTTGCAGTTTTCTCTTCCCGTTGAGTCGTCCTGTTTGCTTTCATAACAATGACAGTTTGCCACCAAATTCAACGTTATCATGACCACGCCCCTCTGTGTTCTGATCGGTCACCTCACAGAACCAATCATATGTACTACTGCTCTCAGAAGATATTTCAATAAACATAACTCCAAGGAGCAAACATTTCGTCTGGCTTTAAGCAATGCAGCGGTGCCAAGGCCACTTCACACAACCACTCGGGTGTGGGGCAGGCCACACTGGTGCCACCCCTGACGATGTACCGCCCTAGCCGGTTACCCATACCACCCATATCAGAAACCGCCACTGGCCCCAAGTGCTCCCCGGGTGCCACAGATGATGGGTCTGCCCAGTGCTCTTGGTCTTTTCTGCCCCCCAGTGTGTATGAGCTCAATAGTGTGTTTATTTTTTCACTGCATGGCTGGGATGGAATTGACAGATTGAAAGGTTGATTTCACATGTATGCAGCACTGTGATGAACAAGTTGGTTCTGTGTATTTGTTAGGCTACTGGACAATAATTCTACATATATTAACAGTAACAAACTGTGTTAAGCATCCATAATGTGTCACTTAATGATTAATTACATTTAGATTAACATCCGAGCTCTAATGAACAATTTATTGATGATATTAATTTATAACTTCTTTTTAAATATTAAAATATTTTTATTCAATTTATTTATTAGCCAAAAAGAACTTTACTTAACAAATGGGGGTGTCAGTAATTAGTGAACACCTAAATAATATTTTAGGACTAAAATGGCTGCTAAATATAGCAGATTAGACCCAAATCTGTTCAACCATGTTAATACTTAATACAGCCTTACATACTTTTGTTTGTGACCCTTATTGTAAAGTGTGGCCGATATTTTTGCTTAAATAAGTCATTGAGTTTAGGTCTTAAAGTGAAGTCTCTTTGATGACTCCATACAGCCCTATTTAAAATTTTATAAAGCAAGTCAACTCCCATGTGTGGAATATTTTAGCCTTGTCCACTCTCTCTCGCTTTCTCTCTCTTGCTCTCTCATTCTCCCTCTGTCTCTCACTCATGAGCACACACTACATGCTAATAAAACATGTAGAGGGTGTCGTCATTAGTTGAAGGTCCTTAAGCCAATCAGAGTAATGAGCTCTCAGGGGAGAGAGAGAGAGAGGAGGCATGAGTACTTTTTCACTGTAGACAGGTAGAGAGAAGTGGATGACAACAATAGAGAGAGAGAGAGAGAGAGAGAGAGAGAGAGAGAGAGACTGTAGACATATAGTGCTGTAACATAAACATTAGTACATACACACTTACTGTGTCATACACACACACACACACAGACACACACACACACACTAGTGAACAGAAGTAGAAGAATAGGATAGTACTATAAAGAGAATAAAACACAGGGTGTCCTGTTTGCTTTTTTAAGCAAATGACCATGAACAACATTCATACTAATGAAGATCCTTCTCTTGAGAACGCTACCTTGCAATGGTGGAGAAACATGAGAGTCCCTTTGAATCTAAGAGCGATACCATCTGGAGCTATGCTCCTGGTAGGGCCACCCTTGATGGTAAGGTTGAAGAGGAGGTTCCAGACCAAGAGTGATCACACTCCCCTTCCAACGGGACCTGGAACTGTGGGCTGCAGCATTAGGTGTTATGTTGTTTAGCTGCTAATAACACTGAATGTTGATTTTTCATGATGAGGTGTATGCTAGGTGCAACTTAGCACAACATTGAGTCGACTGCAGGGCTGACAAGAGATTGGGATGCATAGTCAGTCTATTTATCCCACAGAGCACAAATGAAGTCAAAAACTAAGAATGTCATACTGGCTCGGATGTCGCCCAGAATAAAAAGGTCCCACTGTGAGAGACAGGGTGGGTGTTGAGATGTGTACTACTGGCTCATCAAAGGTCGTATTGTGCAACACAACAAGGAAAGAAGATGAAGAGAAGCTAAACAGCAGACTCCGTGTCAAGATTGGACAAAGGAATGTGAGGGGTCTAAACTCACTTGGCAAGTTATCGATACTTAGTAGTGAATTGGAAAGACTGAACATCAGCATTTGTGGATTGTCTGAGACTAAGTGGTCAGGCACTGGACACTTCAAGACAAAGGATGGACACACAGTGCTGTTCTCAGGCAAAGAGGGTCGTGAACATCATGGAGTTGCTATCTGGATTCACAGAAGAGTTGCTACATGTCTAAAATCCTACAATCCAGTGAGCAGCAGAGTCATATCAGCCACATTTGCTTCAAAGCCAAGAGTTATAACTCTTATTCAGTGTTATGCACCAACTGCGAACAAACAAGACAAAGAAATTGAACAGTTCTACAAGGAATTTGAACAGGTACTTGTGGAGAATCCCAAGCAGAATCTATTTGTCATCACTGGTGATTTCAATGCCAGAGTCGGAGAAAATGCAGCAGAAAGTGAAGTGCTTGGGAAATATAGTCATGGTACAAGAAACAATAGAGGTCAAGCACTGGTAAACTTCTGTGATGAACATGGGTTGTTCATCAGCAACATACTCTTCCGTCTACACAACAGGCACAGATACACATGACAAAGCCCAAATCAGGAGACCAGAGCTCAGATTGACTACATCCTGATCAACAAGCAGTGGAAACAGTCAATCAATAATGCACGCACATGCCTCAGTGCAGACTGTGACTCTGATCACAATCTTGTGATGTTAACACTGAAGATGAGGTTCAAAAGGAAACAAGTGAGGAAGCCAATTCAACTGGACCTTGGAAAACTCAGACAGGACCAGTTCAAGCTGCAGTACCAAGTGGAGGTTGCCAACGGATTTGAAGACTTAGCAAGACTCCAAGAACCACACACACCAGATGAACTGTGGCAGCAAATGAAGAATGTCATGCTGGAAGCTGCTTAGATGACAATACAGAAGAACCACATCAAACACAAGAATTGGATTATCAGTGAAACCTTTGAGTGGATTAAGAAAAAGTGTGAAGCAAAAACAAAGTCTTTCAGTGATTACAGAAAACTGCAAAGTGAAGTACAGAAGAGGCTCAGAATAGATAAGCAAGCTGAGTTGGACTCGTGCAGTGAGCTGGAAGAAAATGCAAAGAAAGGGAACAGCAGGCCTGTATTCCAGATAGTAAAGAAGCTCACCAAACCATTCCAGCCTCACACAGTAGCCATCAAGGAAAAAGATGGCATGAAACTGGTGGAACCAAAGAAGGTGTGTCAACGATGAAAAAAACTACTGTGAGGAACTATACAGTGGTGCAGAAAATAACATTCAGATTGATGTTCAAGAAAAGGAATCACCACCACTGAAGGCAGAAATCAAGCGTGCTATGTTAGAACTAGCTACACAAAAGGCATCTTGAATAAGAGGTCTTGAATAACATGAGGTCTGTACGGAAGTTTGGGAAACTGGAATCTGGCCAGAAGAATGGACGCAATCACTTTTCATCCCATAGCCCAAGAAAGGAGACTTGCTCCAGTGCAAGAACGAGAGGACCATTCCACTGGTCTCACATGCTAGCAAGATCTTGTTGAGAGTGATATTAAATTGAATGCAGTCTAAGCTGGAATAGGAGATTGCCCAAGAACAAGCTGGATTTAGACCAAGAAGATGCACTCGGGATCAGATCACAAAGCATGACCAACTGTGGATAACCATGCTGGAGATGGGTTTCCCCTCACACCTGATCCAGCTGCTGAGAAATTTGTATAGTCAGCAGCGTGCAGCCACCAGGACCGCCGATCACACATCAGCATGGTTCAGCGTAAGACAAGGAGTCCATCAAGGATGTAACCTCTCAGCATGTTTATTCAACATCTTAGGAGATCAAGTGATGAGGCAAGCACTAGAGGGATTTATGGGAAGATTCAAGATTGGTGGAAGGACTATTAACAATCTCATATATGCAGATGACATTGTCTTATTGACCACATCAAAAGAACAACTAGAAGAGCTGGTGAGTCGAACTGAGAAGGCTGCAAAGGAAGTCAAGATGAAACTAAAAAAAGAGGATGAAAGACGTACTCAGGCTTTTGAGAACAACTGCATCAGGAAGTTGTTGAAGATCTCATGAAGATGATGACCACCGAGCAAGTCTATGAGATGCTAAAACTCAAAAGGAGTTACTGATGCACGTTAAATCCTGCAAGTTACGTTACTTCAGTCATGTGATGAGGCAGCACATGAGAGCATTGAAGGAAGTGTTATGACTGGATTTGTGGAGTCAGAAGACGTGGAAATGGTTATCAAAAATAACCTGGATGGATAACATCAAGACGTGGACTGGATTATCAGGTGCTAGCCTGCTACAAGCAACCAGAGACAGATGGCATTGGAGAGAAGTGACTCGTCTGTGCAGCCTACCATCGCGAAGCGATGACGGCGTGTGACATGACATGACATGACTAATGAAGATCTGGTGATGAAATTTGGATGAAATAAACCTCAGCCTGTGTGACAAAGACTGACATGCTTGATTACAGTGTAGGTAGACAGGTGTTAATTTCTGATGACTAATGTCTGCAGCTGTAGGAGTGGAAGCCGGCATCCATCCAGCCGACTCCATCAATCTCCTAATGCTACAATGAGATATTAAAGCCCTCAGTTGTCCTCGTGGACACAAAACAGGATGCTGGTTATTTCACCTTAAGAACTGTGCAGTGATCTGTGTATAATGTATCAGTTCACTGTACAGGAGGAAGTGTTCAAGGTGTGAATGTACTGGATAAGAAATGGGATTCAGATGACACAAAGCTGCCAAAAAAGCAAGTCTCTGTGCAACACATCACAACCTGATCAGGAGAAAAAAATTGAAAACAGTCAATGTTGTAAACAGTCTGTTTCACACAGCTTCATGTATATTTATAGCAAATTTCATCACCACATCATCATTAGTATTAAAGTTATTAACGATTGTGTGTAAAGAAGCAAACGGGACACGCTGCAGAACAAACCTAAAGCATATTATAGGATATACATTTACAATACAGTAGAATGTGGAGATAATAGATACAAAACTAAGTCCAGTATCATAACTATGTCCATCAGATATGGGGAAAGAAGCTTTTCTGCAGTCTGCTTGTTTTGACCCTCAGTTGGCTGAAGATTGTGCCTGAGGAAGGAAACTGTAACAGGTTCAGAACAAATTTATTTTAAAGAGTTTTAAGCATAAAAAGCATTGAAGCTGAACATCAGTGCAGAATAAATTTATTGTAAACATGATTTTATTACACTTAAAAATAGCCATATGTGCACTGTAGACAATAAAGTCTGGTTGCTATCAAAGCCCGTGCAAATACATCCGTAAATTTCTGCACAATGGACCGTCCATATCACATCAAAACACTCAGAATGTGTGTTTATCATTCCTTTTTATATTTTATAAGTCATTAAGAACCAATTCTAATTTACAGTGGGAGCCTGGATTCAATGGCTGAATCATGCAGACATATTTAACATTGTGGCATTTCCCCATTAACAGATTAGCTATGTAGTGATACTGTATAATTTAGCATCTATAAACAACAGGGCTAACCAGGTAGCAGAGTAGTGCACTCTAGCGGTCCGGTTACCCTCAGGCAACTGCCACTGCTCTGCATTTATTAATGAAAAGTGCCTCATGTCCATGTCTAACCAGCTTCTACAAGCAATTATTAATAACAGCATTGAAAGCACTGCTTTAATATTGCATTAATTTACATGTTATTAGCAGCTTTCGCATTAGTTTGCATGTGAAGTGATTTTGCTTTCAAAATAACAAGCAGACAAGTGTTTTCAGTGTTTTACTAACACTCGAGTGAACGGGCATTGTGCTGCGTATTTGGGCACCCTGCCGTGAGTGCCAGTTCTTTGTGCCATCAGAGGCTCTGCACAAAGAAGAAACAAGCGGGTATTGATATTAGCACTGCTAAATCATTTGTTAACAATGCTGACATGGCAGAAGGCTGCAATATGCAACTGAGCCCACTCACCAATCGCAATATTTATTTATGTGTGCTGTGAGCATCATGACCATCACATTTCTTTTATGTGGAAGAATCAGCAGTTTCATGTAAAGCAATACATTTAATTATTATTTTTGTGAACGTGAAACAGGCCAATATTTGTCCATATCAGATTACTGATTCACAAGTCAGTTTCTAATATAATCATCTCTTAAAAGTCAGGTTTTCATTCCCAAATCTTTCATGAAATAACTACATAACTGTCAGTTTTAGTAAAAGAGCCCTTCAGAAGTTTGTAATATAATAACTGGTCCTATCTCCCAAAAGTAAACTTCCCAGAGTGCTCCAGAGGAACATGTGACTGTCAGACCAATCAGAGAGTATCTGGAAGGATTCTAATCTCCTTCACCTGCTTCTCATTTAGAAACTCTGTTCACACTTCTGCTCTTTGTGAAGTATTGCCTATGTTTACAGATCTTACAGCGTTTCTCTCGTTTGCATTCTCTGTGTTTTGACCCTTAGCTTTGTACTACACTTGTGTTTTATCCTCCTTTTGATCCTTTTGTTGATTCTGTACCTTTGTAAACTTGACTCCTGCCTGTTTTTTACTACTCTTTAGCTCGCCCCTTTTGTGGCGGGCAGCAACTATGCACTAGCACAGCACCCGGGCAACAGTTGGAGGTCAGTTAAGAGTCTTTCTCAAAAGTACTTCAGTCACGTGCTGCCTGGATGAACCAAACCAGTGACCTTTCAGGTCACTACCCACCAGACCAACATAAGATATACATTATCCATATAATGCAGCCCTACTACAACTAGCTTTAAGACAGGCTTTTCTTTGTTTATGCTTCCTAAAGGATCGGATACTTTTATTGTATCTCTATGGAGGAAATACAAGATATGTATACAAAGGCAAAGGATAGAGGCTTAGCCAACACAAAGATTGAATGGGAAGTGAGGATTGTCCTGGTTGGGCCAACTGTACAGTTGCGACCAAAAACATTAAATAAGAGTAATATCTCTAAAATGAACAGATTTCTGGTTGATATTATAACATAAATGCTGCCAGCATGACTATGTAAAAAGAAAACCGCTGTACATTGGTTTCCCTTACTCACTTTTTTCTTTGAGTCAATAGCTCCAGCCTCCACTGACCAAAATGAAAGTGATTATCAAAATCAAGGGGAGACAGAGTTTAATAAGGAAGAATATAATAGAGGAAGATGAGAACAGATAGAAAACATAATAGGAGGTGGAAGGATGGTCAATCTAGCAGTAATAAACAAGGAAATCATCACAACTGATATCTATCAGAAAGAGGACTGTTTGTTTTCAATGAGAGAGATGAGTCTGGCTGGGTTTTCCCAGGGCCCACCACAGAGGTCTGCCCCCTTATTGGCAAAGCCATATTTCTATTACTTTCAGCAGAGAACTCTGCAATTCTTAATCCCTATCTTTAAATCGGGCCTGGGGAGATAATAATTAAATTGATTGACTATGCACAGCAAAAATATTGATCATCAAAATAAATGATGATCTCTCACGGCTTAGTGTTTTGCACCTCAATCTTTTCTCCGCCTGGGAAAAGCTTTCAGTGCAGCACACAGTACTGTAATAAAAGCATTTATTACAGTTTTGCAATGCATGGATAACTGGTGACAGGGAGTGCGCTATCACTACCAACAACTGGACACTGTGATGGAGACTTTCTGACAGTGTAGAACAGGTAGCAGGTGCAATGAGAACATTACACAACAGATGCATGTGTTATATTTAAGAAATGTGCAGTGAAATTGAATTCACTTCAGGATCATATCCTATCCTTCTTTTACAACAATAACTGTGTTATCTGCAATTTGAATAACCAACAGATTCAACTATCTGTACTAGTTTCATTAACAAATGTTAAAAATGTATACTTTTAAAATTTGAAAGAAAGAATGAAATAGTCTGTATAATCTACATGTTCATCATTAGTAAACTTTCAGACAGTCTTGGTCTTTGTCTCCCTTCCTGACATACCTGAGAGCTGACTGAATTCTACCAGCACTCTGTTAGATTCTGTGCAATCAATAAACCACACAATATGGATACGAGAATCATCTTACACTGTGTGTACCAACTGCAATTTAGGTAGAAACAGCCAGCACTAGAAATGTGTAATAAATGTGTAATAAACGACAAACATGAAAATTGTGTCTAAATATTCTCACAATCCACTCTCATTAAAACTGGAATACATTTCTGTAGATGTAGTGAATAAGATGAAGAAGGAGAAGAACAACAACAACAACAACCAACAACAATATAATACATGTACTGTATATATTGCCTTCCTCATACCCAGTGATGTTTGTGGCTATACACACATATTATGACTGTATTAAGAAAGAAATACACAATAATCAAACTAACATGTAGTAAAACAAACAGACAAATATACAAACAAAATAATCTAAATATAGAGACTGAGAATATAAATAGTACTAGTCATAGGTAGTCCAGTTCTAGGAAGGCAAATTGGGTCTTAATATTATGAGGGGGAAGATGAGTAAAGGTCTTAGGATAAAAGAGAAGCTTTGAGTAAGCCTTTGAATGAAAACAGAGAGGATCAGAGTTGAAAAGAAGGTGTGCTCCATAATCTACATCAGCAAAGAATCTGACACTAAACGAGACCAGTTTGAAGTTAAGTTGTATATAATATAACATATACTGTACTGAAGGGATTGTCCAAATGATTCAACAGTAAACTAGATAAGAGGTTTGAAATATGTGACCAATGGTTGTGTTTTGTGAATTTCCAGTTTGGTCTTAGACGTTTATGCAATTTTGTTTGCAGTAAACAAACATGGAATTAAACTGCTCTTGTACTGCATGATGAAAAGGGCCTTGGAACATAATAGTGACAAACTCCTCAACTCCAGCAAATCCAAACACTGATAAAACATCACATGATGATGTCAATTTCCTTTTTTTATTTCATTGGATCATGGACAAGAACATACAAACAACATTGCCAGAGAGGTTTAAACACTTTCTAAAAATCTGGTATTTGTTCATTCACTCAAACCTTTATCTGATAGGCAAACATGTTCAGACTTTTCAACTTTTTTCCTTTCATTCTTTTTTATTTGATTTGTTAAATATGAACCAGTTTAGAAACTGATGACTGCAACACACTCTTGCCCATTCCTGCTGCATAAATGCTGCTCTGTGGCTAACAAGGCCTTTGTTTTAAATGATTTTTTAGAGTAAACTGGACTTTTTATTCTTGACTGAAACTTGGCAAGAAGCATGGAATTTATACATCTAAAGGAACTTTACCCCACGGACTGCTCTTTTAGTGGATCTCCAAGACTGTCTGGTCATCGTGGAGGATTTGCTGTGGTTTGGAAAAAAAATGGTTTTATACTGTCCTCCTGACTTTCTGACTACTATAATTCAAACTTTGTCTGGACAAAGCTTTAATTGTTGGAGACTTTAATTTACATACTGATAATGTTTCAGATTGTGCTGTATACAAGACTTGAGCTGTACAACAGTCTGCACAGTAAATCTGCCAGTGTTAAATCAACACTATTAGAGTTAAATGAACACTGAGAGTGTTACATTTTGACACCCTTAGTGTTAATTGAACTCTAATAGTGTTGATTTAACACTGGCAGATTTACTGTATGTGTTTATTGTGGCCCCATGTGGCAATGTCCATGGTAGTTTCTCAAACAATACATTGAGCTTGATCATTATGCACATATACACTCAGCAGTGATTTCCTCTGCCTCCCTCAATCTTTTCATGATGTTATGAAATGTAAATGGTAAAAGACATACATTCTTTGCCATGTTGTGCTGGGAAATATTGTCTTTGAACTGACTGATATTTCTCTCGCCCAGTTTGGCACAAAGTGGAGAACCATGACCCATCCTTGCTTGCAGACACTAAGCCTTTGCTGGATGCTCCTGTTATACTCAGTCTTGATGACATCACTAGTTAAACTGTTAAAGTGCTAATTGTTGAATCTTAAAGAACTGAGTTACTTGTACTTTTCGGTCTTAGTTTGTCTCTGATCCAGCTTTTTGAGTGTTTTGCAGGCATCAATTTCTCAATTTGTTTAGATTCAACAAGTAGAATTAAGTTTGTTTGTTAAATAAATAAATCCATCCATCCATTATCCCATCTGTTTAATCCTTATCAGGGTCGTGGTTAGTCCCCTACCCCCTCACTGGGCAAGAACAGGACATTACACTATCCCATCTAAGCCCAGGACAGGGCTTGTTAAATAATTGTTCAAGAAAATTAACAAATGACTAATTTCAGCTTTTGTTGCATTTTTAGAAGAAAATATCTTAGAAACCTTTCTGGAAATGTGGTTTTGTAAAATAGGACATGGATATCTAAAAAGATGGTCCTCAACCATGCCAGGTCAAAATCTTTTCATTTTGTCAATTACCTGAGCCATGACAACAAAAACATGTAATAAACATGTAAAATGCAACTTTGATTGTATTTGAATTGCTTCATTTAAATGTCATTGCAAATGCCATATGCAACTCACGGCACACAACTAGTTTTTTGAAGGTTTCACTGTAAATTCTGAAGTGGTGCCTAATTGTATTCTCTACTCTTGATTTTACCCCCAAAGACCTTCTGGCTGTTTTTGAGTCTGCCCAATATATATATATATATATCTGAACTGGAAAAAGAGTACGACTGAATATGTGATGTAAATTTTGGACAAGCTCTTAACCTCTTACACTCCAGGCGTATTTTCCTTCATTTTCGCCTGATTTGTCATGGTCTAGTATTAAGGATTATTACTCCCTAACTGCATAGAATAAATGCAAACTGTTGGTGTTTTTTGTTCAAGAACGCTTCAAGATAGAAGAATAATGTGTTTTGTATCATAAGAGTGATTACATTTTCTTAAGTTTTGCTTCTAATATATTTTTTTTTTGCCAATTTAATCAAGTTCCCAATGTAGTAGTAGCCAGTTAGCACGTCCCATACATTAGGACTCTCCCCATGATGTATGCAATGTCTCTGACTCTTGGAGGGTGAAGTCAAGCACAAGTCTCCTCTGGTGTGTATGATGCAGCCACCGCCTCTTATCAAACTACCGCTGATACACCATCACTGGGGAGCCAACATGCTCAGAAGAAAGCACAGGATTCCCAGCTCTGAATGGACCAATCAGTAGACGCCTGAGCCAGTGGACATTGCAATGTGAGGGTGATAAAGGGAGAGAGAGAGCACCATCTACCTGCCCAGAGAGAGCACGGCCAAATTTTTGCCCTCTGTGGGCCCCAGCTGTCGATGGCAAACAGCATGACCGGGATTTGAACTTGCGATCGTCTGGTCATAGTGTTAGCATCTTAGTCTGCTGAGCCACTCGGGGCCCATAATACAAGGAATTGATGTGTTTGTACATCTACTAATTTCTTAATCTGAATGAGCCTGATGTTGGTTCATAAGTTTTCATTAAGTTCTTCAAATATGGTATTCAAGAGTCTGGCACATACATGTGTACCTGTGCATATAGAAGGTTCTTGCAAGGTTGTCACTGGACATTAGGATATGTAAGCTTTGTGTAACTCTGTAAAAGAAACTAAAGGAAGTATGATCAAGACTGTGGAGTATGATTAGGCACCACACTGTCCTTAAAGAGAGCAGTGAACAAAACAAAATCTCTTGAGTCTTGGCTAAAGCAGGTGAAGCGCAGGATCTGGGCATGCAGATAAGAAGAACTGAAGATCACATAGAAT